>CAJNDT010000779.1:2158980-2286480 GCA_905221615.1 Symbiodinium sp. CCMP2592
CTACTGCTCCCGCGGCCGCATCAGCATTTCTATGAGTAGCTCAAATGGCATGATGTACACTGTCCATCTAATCTCCTTCCTTTAGTGTGTGCATGCTCGGCTCTTGTTCTTCTCATGGCGGTTGTTGGAGAGCCCTGAATGAGGATGAGCCCCGTTCTCCCAGAACCCTGATAACGAGGGTCCTTGTCAAAGTGGCTACTTGCTGCGTGAAGCCTGGGTTTAGGGTTTAGGGCCCCTTGAACCCGACAACACCAGAAGCCTGGCAGCCTTGTCAGTGTTCCCTTGGCCCGAAACATGACTCCGCCTACACGCCCGAAAACCCAATGCTCAGTCCTGCACTCTGTGCACTGACTGCCCAAGGTTTCCGGGTTCCTATCGGAATGATGAGCCTAATCCTAACCCTTTCGAGGTTACCTTTTCGGGTTCAGTGCTTCGGAAACCAAGAATGTACATCCTGAACGAGACCTCAATCCCTGAACTCGTGGTGTACAAGTCTGATCAATGCAATGCCCAATGTTCTGGACGACAGCACTCAGAAGTCAGACTGTTTGCAGGCTCTGTACATCTGCAAGGGCAGGAGCTTCAAATTATTACATCCTCGTCATCATCGCTGAACATGAACACCTCACCCTCCTGCGCAAGAGGGGTCGGACATTGGAATGCAGGCTATAACGAAGCTGCGGATGAGGTGGCCTTGAAAGTGATTTTCGGAAACAACGTCACGGAAACAATGTCATCGTTAGGTTTTCGACAGACCACTACCACGAACAGCATGCTCATTGGTGTCCCTGTCAGCAGAATCATCAGCACTACCAGCATTATGACTGTTGTCAAGACTAGCAAAGCTTGTGAATGGGAGTTAGGATTAAGGGGACCCTTCAAAATAATAACCCTCTCAATAAGGTCCATTTAAGAGAGCCAGAAGTAGGGTTCAGAAGGGGTACCCTTTAAGGGGGCTCTCAAATCATACTACCTAGTGAAACGCACCATTGAACAGGCTACGAGCTATAGTCGCCGTCACTTTTGGCATCCAAGCCGACAGCGTCGTTGTCGTCGTTGTTGATGGTTGTGATGATGACGATGATGATGATGATGGTGATGGTGAAGACGATGATAATGATGCTGATGATGATGACAATGATGACGATGACGAGGACGATGATGGTGATGTTGCTGATGACGATGATGATGATGATGATGATGATGATGATGGTGATGGTGATGGTGATGGTGATGGTGAAGACGATGATGATGATGCTGATGATGATGACAATGATGACGATGACGAGGACGATGATGGTGATGTTGCTGATGACGATGATGATGATGATGATGATGATGATGATGATGATGATGATGATGATGATGATGACGACGGTCTGAGATGTCACGTCTCTTGTCAACAACCTTCCCCAGCGCATGTCCGGTTCTCCCAATTACAACTTCTACGCAACCGTTTCACTGCCTGGGGCTTCTCGAGACATCTGGGGATGCAAAGGTTGCACATGGGGCTCTGGGGTGATCTGCCCTAAACCCTACGCCCAAAGAATCCGTACCTAGAATTAGAATTCCAAAGCCCTGGACCCTAAACCCTAAGCCCTCAACCCCAAACCCCACCGTTTCTCCTGCAGGCTCGACATGTCGCTCGGGCCCTTAGAGGTACCCTCCGAAGCGGAGTCCTGCATGGCCCGTTGAGAGTTCGTCAAGTCAGAACGGAGGCCTTAATAATTAGAGTAGGGCTTTGGGGCCCATAATACTTTGAATATAAGAAGGAACCCCGAAAGTAGTATTGGTAATTCATTTTTTGCCCCTATGGTATAGAACGGGGGCCGTCCTGGGGTTCCTATAGAAGGTTCTGTAGGGGCGGATTGAAACCGGAAGAAAACCAAACCTTGCAAGCCAAGAAAACAGAAAAAGTATTTCGTGCATGAAGAAGAAACAGAAAAGTATTCTTCACCCAAACATTCTTCACAGAGACATTCTTCATAGAAACATTCTTCATAGAAACACTACACCCAGAACATCTGAGCGCGCCTGCGAAAGCTGCACGTTGTCGCTGTCAGAGTCTGGGCCTCCCGATGCAAAGGGCACCGCAGGCTGCTTGGGGCTCTTGGGTCTTTAGGTTTTTTGGGGGGGGGGCTTAGGGCTTAGGGTTTAGGGCTTAGGGTTTAGGGCTTAGGGTTTATAGGGGTTTATAGGGGTTTATAGGGGTTTTGTAAGGTTTACAGGGTTCCACCGGTTCTTCTTATTATGGGGCTCTTTTGGCTCTTTTTGTGTGTTTTTGGGGGGTTACACCGTGCCTTACAGATGTGCATGGTTCTATATGGCTCTATGGGGCTTCACTATGTGGTGCTTTTGAGGCTGCATAGGGCCACACACGGGTTTCCGGTTTGGAGGCTCTGGCCTTGGATTCTGGGCCAGGGAGAGGAATGGAGAGGACTTCACTTTGGGAAGGGGGCTGCAGGGTGGGGGTTTGGGTTTTAGGTGGAGGGCTGATTTCGGTCTCATGCTGCCAACTTTGTCCGAAAAGTGGGCTCTAAACCACGCATGCTAGCAAAAGTCAAAACAGTGCTAGCGGTTTTGGAAAGCCAGGATTACATGGAAGGGATAAACGAGCTCTGAACCCACGACTGCCAGCAAACGCCACTCACTGCAGATATGCCTCTGAGAATGACATTCAGGAGCCATGTAGAGAAAACACGCGACGCCCTAAGTTTCAAGGCTACATGGCTCCTGAAAGTCATGTTCACAGGCATATCTGCACTGTCTTGACTTTTACTGGCGGGCAAGGGTTAAGAGCCCATTGCACATAAACCTGGCTTCCGAAAACCTCGGCGATAACTTATTATCGTGTGACCCCATAGGGCTTTATGGGGTTCTTTTGGTGTTCTTTCTGGGCTCGGAGGGCTGTGTTGGTTCTATATGATCTTCTGGAGTTAGGGTGAGGGCTGCGGTCAGGGTTTCTGTATGGGGTAGTGTAAGGGCTACCTTATCTAATAGAGAGGTCGGAACAATCAGTAATCATAACATCCACTTACTCAGCTGATTCCATCCGCTATACCCAGCGAGCAGCGCGCTGCTAGAAACGAGTTCTTCAGCCGATGCAGACATCACCGCTTTCATCACCATTTTCAAGCCGCGGTAATGCCAAAACGGTGATTCCCCTGCATTGTCCGGCCTCCTCCACGAACCCCCTAAACCCTAAACCCTAAACCCTAAACCCTGAACCCTAAACCCTAAACCCTAAACCCTGAACCCCTTTTCTGATCGCCGCTCTCGGCGGCACTACTGGAACCCTGAAACCTGGTCAACCCTCGCTCTGGGCCATACGGTTTAGGCCTATGATACCCTCGTACTTGGAGGATCATGGGACTTAGTAAGTAAGGTTATAAGTACATTAATTGGGGTTATAAGTATAGTTACCCTAATTATAACCCTAGTTACTAAGTCCCATGATCCTGCAAGTAGAAATCCTAGAAGCACCCGACAGATACCCTATAAACCCATAAGCCCATGTAAGGCCCGACGAAACCCAAGAAGAACACCTTATAACACCCTCAGGAAGCCTATAAACCCGATCAAGACGCGTAAACCAAAAGCCAACAAAAACACCTGACTTCTACTGACCTTCCCAGAACCTCGGAGCCTCCCAGCAACTCGCCAGAAACGACCCCGGGATTGACCCACAGGTTGTTTAGGTCATGTAGGGTCTAGGGTTTAGCACTTTGAATTTAGAGTGTGGATTTGGGATTTAGGGGTGCAGAGTTTCGGGTTTCGGGTTTTTTGAGGTGTAGGGCCCTGTCAGGATTTGGAAACGTCTTGCTGGAGGCTCTAGCGGGTTTGACGAGGCTTCGCAGGACTCCAATATCCCTTCATTAAGGAATATACCTTAGTTTCTAGTAGGATCCCGAGTATGATTTAAGGTAAATGGATATTGGAGTCTCTGGGTTCATCAAGGATTTTACGCGGCCTGCAGGGCTTTCGGGAGAGTGTTTAGGGCCGAAGGCATGGGGAAGCTAAACTAACCAGTGGTTTTGGGGTTCCCTTGGCTCTTTAGCTCCTTATCAAGGGTACTACTGGGCATCCTAGTATCTAATAGGGATTATTATCATCCCTGGCTCCTTAGCTCCTCCAATCTCAATGGTTAGTAAACCCTGAAAGCAGTTTACCGTTTATGTCTCTGGGTTTGTCAAAACCCAACAATCCCGAAACCCTCTGCCCTAACCCCACAACACCCTTGTCAAAACCTTATAAAAAGTTTGAAGAGCCAGGAGCCGTAAATAGTCAGAATAAGGTTTTGGGGCCCAATATGCTACAGTTATAATAAGGAAACCCCAAGATAGTATAAGTAATTATTTAGGCTCCTATGTTAAAACCGCAGCAGCCGAGGCCTCCGCCTCCTCTTGCACTCCTCCGGCTCTTGGTGACACTGCCTGAACGTTGACAGTACCGGCCCTTGGGCTCGGTAACGTAGTAGACTTAATATTAGAATAGGGTCTCAGGCTCCTTAGTATGATTATGGTATAACATACTCCTAAACCCTCCTCTAACTATTACAGGGCTTTGGGGTTTAGGGCTTAGGGCCTTGGGGTTTAGGGTTTAGGGCTGTGGGGTTTGGGGTTTAGGGCTTAGGGCTTTGGGGTTTAGGGCTTAGGGGTTTGGGGTTTAGGGTTTAGGGCTGTGGGGTTTGGGGTTTAGGGCTTAGGGCTTTGGGGTTTAGGGCTTAGGGCTTTGGGGTTTAGGGCTTAGGGGTTTGGGGTTTAGGGTTTAGGGCTGTGGGGTTTGGGGTTTAGGGCTTAGGGCTGTGGGGTTTAGGGCTTAGGGCTTTGGGGTTTAGGGTTTAGGGCTGTGGGGTTTGGGGTTGAGGGCTTAGGGCTTTGGGGTTTAGGGCTTAGGGCTTTGGGGTTTAGGGTTTAGGGCTGTGGGGTTTGGGGTTTAGGGCTTAGGGCTGTGGGGTTTAGGGTTTAGGGCTTAGGGCTTTGGGGTTTAGGGTTTAGGGCCTGAGACCTTAAGTTTAACACTAAGCCCAAGACCAGAAAGCTACACGTTTTTTTTCAACTAAACCCCAAAGGCTGGACAACGAAAAAAAAGCTGGTGAGGCCAGTCTTGCTAGGCACGGTCTGTGTTCTGTTTCAACAACTAACGGCAAGGAGTATTTGCACTAGCCCGAACCCGATACCCTGAACAGCTGATATGATAGTATCACTACGCCTCAGCCGTAGGTTTGTTGTGCATCCTCGGCACCCTTCGGCCATGCGCCGTTAGCTCCCGGATCTTGAAAACCGAAAACCCTGCACCACATATAAAAAAAACACCTTCGCCCAGTATCCACAAACCTAAAACAGTAAAACCCAAACCCTAAAGCCTAAACCACAGTAAGCCATGTCGGGATCCAGTTTAGGTTCGAGGTTTCAGGGTTTAGAGCTGGCCGAGTACGACCTTCCCAAAGCCTAAACCCTACAGCCCGAAGCAGTGGAATCCTCCTTCCTGAATTTGGGTTCTGGGTTTCGACGCTCGACATCATGAGCCGGCCTATAAAGAGGATGCGACTTCGGTGCATGTCACAGAAGAAATAATGAAAGGACCTGAGCTTCAGGGGGCTTCTATGGGGTTTTGGAAGATCCTTTCAGGGTGTTCAGGGGTGCTTCTCGGTGCTGAAGGGCTTTCATGGGACCTTAAGGAGGAGAACATGGCTTTGGGAAAGATACTGGCAGACTATGCAAGTATGCCCCTAAACCCTAAACCCTAAACCCTAAACCCTTAAACCGTTGCTTGTCAGAAGTCTGTCAAAGACTGCTGCGTGCAAAGTCTCCTGCAGGCACCCTTTGGGGGAGCCCAGAAAGGGTAGTGGGCAAATCTCAAAGAGTAAAAGGAGGGACCCTTAATAAGGACCCCTAGGTATATACCCTTAATCTAGCTATTATATAACCAGCATATAGCCCATTATAGGGTAGGGGTCTCCATTAAGGGTCCCTCCTTTTCCCCTTGGAAAATCAATCCACGAACTCAAGAAACCTTTCTCTTCGACCCACATAGTTCTCAAATTTCCCCTAAAGCTCCAAGCCGTTAAAACCCTTAAACCCAAAGCCCTAAAAACCCTTATCCACCTAAAGCCCTAAACCTCTGAACCCTAAACCCAAAGCCCTAAAATCCTAGAACCATATAGATCCCTTATAGTACCCTTATGGATCCCAAAAAAGGAACCCCCAAAAACCGTAAAGCTCTGGAAACCTGGACCTGGCGAAGGTCTTCACTCTTTCGTGCAGGCGGGGGTTTATGGCTCCAGGGGTTTAAGGGTTTAAGGGCTTAGGGGTTTGGGGGTACGGGGTTACCGTTGTTTTGGGCTTTAGAGGTTTAGTGGTTTAGGCGTTTAGGGGCTTAGGCGTTTAGGGGTTAGGGTTTTTTTAGGGCTTTAGGGGTTTAGGCGTTTAGGGGTTAGGGTTTCGGGCTATAGGGGTTTAGGGGTTAGGGTTTTAGGAGTTAGGAGTTTAGGGGTTTAGGGCTTTAGGAGTTTGGGGGTTTAGGGGTTTAAGGTTTAGGGTTTATGAGTTTAGGGTTCAGGGGTTTAGGGGTGTAGGGTTATGGTTTGGGGTTTAGGGTATAGGGCTTAACGCCGAAAACTTACAGGGCTTTGAGGCTAGCAGAAAGACGTTACCAGACTTCGTTTTCGCGTTTCTTAGAGTCTAGGGCTAGCGCCATATAGTTTTTTTCTAGTATTTGTGCCAGACTGTACTCACAAACCCTATTCTCATTCTTCTGGCGCCTATGACGACCCTAAAAGCCTCCACAGCTGGAAGGACTCGGCTCAGTCAAGGTACCAGAAAGATCTGGGTACCCTTTCAGGCGGCAGAGGTGGTAGCTTCTGAAAAAATCACGGGTACTTTGTCTAGCGGCATTGCCATAAGGATCCTACTACCTAATCGCCCTCGGAACTTTATCTGCAGCTCGAGAAGCTTCCCTTCTTGTGCTCCGCTTGGATAGAGGGAATCAGGCTCAAACAACAATCGCCGTTCTAAGTCGAGTTAACGCCGAGCTTCTGAATCCTCAAAGCCAAAACCTCAAAAACCCTAAACCCTAAACCCTAACCCTAAACCCTAAACCCTAAATCCTCAAAGCCAAAACCCTAAACCCTAAACCCTAAACCCTCAAAGCCAAAACCTCAAGACCTAAACATTCAACACCAAAGCCTAAACCCCACACCCGACACCCCCCAAACCCAGAAGCCCTGAGGTCTGCAGCCAAAACAAACTTCATCATAACATTGCTTTTGCACGAGATCCTTCCCAAATCCATATATATCTATACATATATATATATATATATAGATATATATATACATATATATATATATATACATACATATACATATAGCTCGTAAACGACCCTTTACAAACCTTATTCAACAAACTGACTCATCACCAAGCAGCATCAGTGCATGGCCGGTAGGTTCGAAGGTACCGGACCTTAACCCAGGTTTCAAAGATTGGCTTAGGGGGCGCCTACAGTAGCTTTAACAGGGTTTTGTGAGGATATGTATGAATTTTTATAAGGGCTCTATAGGGTGTGAAAAGAGCTTTCAAGGATTTACTAAGAGGCCAATACTTTAAAGTTCAGGGCTAGAGTCTAGAGTTTGGGAACCTCATAAGGACCCTTAGGGGGGTAGGGGTGGGGGGGTAGGGGACTATACTTCCTTTAAATAGGCCTTCTTAAGTCCTTATTCTGGGTTTAAGGCCCCCTACCCCCTCCCCCTTCCCCCGTAAGGGTCCTTATGAGAACGGTGGAAGCCGCAGGAAGGCCCATGTTGAAACCCCTATGCGCGAAGTCTTCGCAATCCTCCAGAGTAGGTGTTTTCAGTCTGCGTGAGAGGAGGAGGCTGATGGTACACTGAACCCTACGCCCTAGGTTTTCCATTCCAGCTACCTTCGGGTGTTAAGGCGCTTTATACTATTTACCTAGTGGGACGAGAGACTGCAATGCAAAAACTAGCACCTGTCGAAGAAGATTCACGCAAGGGTAGCTCTCGAATGTAGGGTCCCTGTTCAAGATCCCAACAATGGCACACCCTTCTCAAAAGGACTCCAAAACGGCCGTAAGCCCTAAACCCTCACCAGACCGGAAAGTCACCCTGAGAGGTTCTGGCGCCTACTGTTGATGATATAAATCCTGCATTACCTTAAGGACCCTAGACTATGGGAATTATGGTATATTCCATATGGGTAGTGCAGGATTTATATCATCAACCGTAGTATGCACATGCACGTTGACCCTCAACCCTAAGCCCTAAACCCCAACCCCTAAAACTCTGAACCCTGAATACGTAGCAGAACCTGCCTTGCTAAGTCTTCGGGGCTCTTCCACAAAAGCATGTAAGCTAGGGGCCTTAATAATTACCTATACTACTCTGGGGTTCTTGAAAATAATTATAGCATTATGGACCTCAAAACCATATTATAGCATTATGGACCTCAAAACCATATTGTAGCATTATGGACCTCAAAACCCTATTATAGCATTACGAACCTCAAAACCCTATTCTAACTATGAAGGCCCCCCCCCCCCCATATGAGTGCCCCATCAAGCTGAAGAATCCGACCCGACCCCTGAAACCCGGCAAGAAGATGCCAAAGCTATTTGGGGTTAAGGGCTTTAGGCTTTAGGGTTTAGGGCTTTAGGGTTTAGGGTTTAAGAGTTTAGGGTTTAGGGTTTAGGGTTTAGGGCTTCAGGGTTTAGGGTTTAATAGTTTAGGGTTTAGGGTTTAGGGCTTTAGGGTTTAGGGTTTGAGAGTTTAGGGTTTAGGGTTTAGGGCTTAGGGTTTAGGGTTTAAGAGTTTAGGGTTTAGGGTTTAGGGCTTAGGGTTTAGGGTTTAAGAGTTTAGGGTTTAGGGTTTAGGGCTTAGGGTTTAGGGTTTAAGAGTTTAGGGTTTAGGGTTTAGGGCTTCAGGGTTTAGGGTTTAATAGTTTAGGGTTTAGGGTTTAGGGCTTCAGGGTTTAGGGTTTAATAGTTTAGGGTCTAGGGTTTAGGGTTTAGGGCTTTAGGGTTTAGGGTTTAAAAGCGATCATGATGGGAGCGACTTTAATGCTACTGCAGAACTACCATTCTACCATCGGTAATCGCAGTACTTGCGCTGGTTAACATACAAAAATCCCGAGAGCATGGCGCTGGGCTAAACGCGAAAACCTGACTGCGAGGAGGAGTTGAATTTTTGTTGATCCAGCTCTGCTGTTGTCAGAACGGCACGGCGGGTTTAGAGGGTTGCGGATGTGGCTTCTAGGGCTAGGGATTAGCTCGACGTTGGGCAACAAAGCTTTATCATATTTTGGCTTGTGGGGTATAATTGTTCTGGCATTCGTGGTGGCCTGCAGGGCTCTACTTTACAGAAGATCCCACTAGAATCCAGTCGATGTTGTGCACGGTACAGAACAGGGCAATTGGCAAAAAGCCAAATTCGGGGGCTTAGGGTTCTGGAAAAGAAAAAACAAAATTGGGAAGCAGCTATTCTGAATGAATGCGCAAGGAGTCGTGTCTTTAGGGCGTTGGTTGTCCAGGCACTGGGCTGGTTTTAAGATTTTGGGGCATTTGGCTGAGGCTTCGAAACCAGCTCGACATTAGGGTTTAGGGTTTAGGGTTTCGGGCTTAGGGTTTAGGATTTATGGTTTGGGGCTTAGGGTTTAGGGTTTGGGGTACCCTAAACCCTAAACCCCTAAACCCTAATAAACCTTGTAATCCAAACCCCAAACCCTCAACTCCAAACGCCGACACCCAAACCCTAAACCCCATACCCTGGCACCCAAATCCTGAACCCCATACCCTGAACCCTAAACCGTAGGGGGTACCACTGGGCCCACTTTACCCGAAACCCTGAAGTCAGCAACCCACGTCTCGTGACATCCACATAGATCTCAGCGTTAATCCATGACTTCCTGTCCCTAGCAAGCACTTTCGCCTTGTGGGATACTGAAAGCCATCCAACCCAGCACAAATACGTATTTCGGGTTTAGGACTTCGGGGTTTTGGGTTTCGGGGTCTACCGAGTCTACCACTCCATCCATGGTATGCATCAGCTCTGAGCAAGGCCTTGTGCTGCTGCTGTCCCTGTGACGAATCGCACACACCCTTCCAAGTTCTAGCTATAGGAACTGGATCTATGTCCGATATATGATCTGCGTCCACATTGCCTGCATTCCCAGATGAGGTTCTTGGCTTCCGGAGGGTTCAAAGTGGGAGCCACCGTACGCTCCGGAGTAGGAACCACCGCTGGCCCCATAGATTCATAGACGGCCCCCTTGTAGATCCACTGCTCTGCGGATGCCATCGCCAAGCTCTGAAGAAGATCTCGCCTCAGCTTGCATTTGTGTGGTTCTCACCGAAAGTATAAGATCGCAAAACTATACATGCCCTTAACCCCCGGTCGGGTTCAGTCCATGTAGGTCGCTCAGAAGTCCGGACTCAAAACCCGACAATCGGAGTGCAAATCGGGATTGCAGGCCCTAAGCGGCGAACCCTAATCCCTATTACTACAAGCTCTAAAGCCTTAAAGAGGCCTGGACCCTAAACGTTGCGCATTGAAGCTTCATATGGGCAAGGGCAGGTTATGGACCCTTATAAAAACCTGAATCACAAACTCCTACAAGCCCCGATAGCACCCTTACAACACCCTGACAACCTGAACCCTAAACTCCTACAGACTTCCATCACTCCTCTAGTCGAACCCGCAGACCCTCGTGCTAAATCCTAAACTCCGATAAAACCATGAAGCCGTTTTCACTAGCCCGCTGGCACCCTAAGCCATACGTTGATATAATTCCAGAGAGTTCTCATAGAACCCTGGCAGCCTCATAATTTCTTCAAAACCCTATAAAGCTTTCAGCCTCAACCCCAACAAACCCCCAGAGTTATAACCAACTCGTTTGATCCGCTCCTCGCAGCCGATTATGTCGATGGCTTCTTGGACAGCCTGCCAGGGGGAGGCTTCAGTATGACAAGCTTTTTGTTTGTGACGGGGGATGGGTTGAGAGGTACACACTCTTGCAATAGGGCCGTCATGAAACGGCTGGCGCAGAACAGCTTCTGAAGGTTGCATATAGGTTTATAAGTCTAACCATACCAGGTGGTTTGGAAAGTTGTATGAGGATTTCCCAGAGCTTCGCCAAAGTTCTTGTCGGGATTTTATAGGGCGCAGGGCTTAGCGGCTTAGCACTTACTTGGACACCAAAATTTAAGGCTTGTTGTGACGGCTTGGGGCCTGTGGCTTGGGGTTTAGATTCAGAGTATTTCGCAGTTTAATGGCCCAAAATGCTAGACCTCGAAGCCAAGATGAGAACGAGAAAATACCCCGGGGCCCTGGTAGGTACCGTCGAGGAAGGGAGAGAAGACCCTGCCCAAGTGCCATCTCTCACAGGGACCGTTGGTGTAAGCACTCGGTCTTGTTGTTGGTGGGTAGGTGCTTTATATATTGATGTACATTCAAAGACACTGGCTTTCAGATCTTTCAGACCCACAAATAACTGGAATTCCCCAAGCTGCGTGGTACACACTAAAGAGCATTGGTGAGTGTCTCCGTGATTCCCTAAACCCTAAACCCAAAACCAGTGCCAGGAGCGCGTGAGGGGATGCCGTTCCCTCTTCGGTGCGGAGCATGTTTTGCGGCCAGGTCCTGTAGTTTAGATGGTCTCGCTCGGGCCACGTCATCGTGGTCGTCGTGGTTGTCGCGGCGGTCGTGGTGGCTATATTGCCGTTCAAACATCTACGCTTGTACAAGTGTGGTACGAAGGTTTTCTAGACGAGAACAGGGTTTGACTATACAAGGGCGATTGATGATGTTGATTACTCATTCTTCGACCACTACCTTACATACCCTTACCTCCCCTTCTGTTTAGGCTTTAAGCATTAAGCACTGTGAACACCTGCACTATGAAAACCTAAAGCCTTATCCCTCCGGGGGTGTTGTTTTACTATGAAAACCTCCATTGTGAAAAGCTGAAAACTCATGGGACTCTGCATCTTATCCCTCCGGCCACCGCGCCTGCCAGAACTCTGCTAAAAATCCGGTATGGACGCGGTCCACCTGGGGCGTAGCATTGCTTGGGGAGCTCGGGAGCTCCTGTAGAGCTCAGACAGCTGGGTTCTTGTTACTGGACTTTGTAGTAACCAGGGAGAAAAAGTATAGACTTTTCTTTCATAATGGTTCCTTTAAGGAGCAGGTACCAAAAAAGTATTCAAGTATGGTACTCCAAACCCAGGTGTTAAGGAACTTCATCGAAGCTACCAGAAAGAGGGATCGATAGTGAATAATACGGTTTCCTTACTATGGTAACTTAAACTAAACTCCTTAACAAGAGCTCAGAAAGAGTTAAGGACTAAAGGTGTAGGGCTCAGGGCTTCAGGGCTCAAGGTAGACGACACGCACTACCCTCTGCTTAAGGCTTTAAGTTTGCTACGGCCATTGACTTAACGACCATCAACACCACCATTACTTGTTCGACTTCTTCCAGGTCGACTTCCGTTTTGTAGTTTCGATAAGGCAATCTCGTCGAGATAAACATCTCTGGTTGGGGCTCGCCAAATGGCCTGCAGAGAAGTTCCGAGACCCTGCAACATGTTATCTGCTGTCGAGGAGGTAGGGGGATACAAGGATCCTGATCCTCTAGAGCTACGTTCAAGCCCATAGAGTTGGTCGCGGCATCTGCCTCTAGCTTGCTTCCCGACTTCTAGTACGTCCATGTCTTGGCAGAGAGCAAAATCTTGTGCAAGGTTTTCGCATAAACGGCGTCCTCTTTGATTGCTCTCAGGTCAGGCCGAAGCTTCGCCGATAAGATGGACATTCTGTGACATACGTTCCCTTCACTGAAGAAGGCACCACCACCAGGTTCGAAAAGGCAAAAAGCGGGCATGTCATCCACTTTTGCCACAGCCAGGAAAAGGCTTGAGAGCTGGAGATAGCCGAAGCGAGCAAGGCATTAGCATGGTCCTTTAGGATGTAAACCAAGCCTCTCCCATTGCTCTACGATCATAACAAAGAAGCCTAGGCTCCAAAACTCCGAACCCCCAAAACTAAATGTTTAGGTTGCCGCTCGACTTGAGACTCGACGACAGCAGCTGGCCGGCTCACCCGCAGGCCCTGCTATAACACCCTCTGAGACCCCCAAAGCCACACCCTCAGCCGAGTGCCGGGCTACTTGTACAAGGCTGTGATTAATCGCCGTCACCTCGATTCAATCTTGAAGGGAGTGCGCTTCGACTCGAGATTTAAATTCTGCGCGGGGAATCGGGAAGGCTTGACACGACTCTACAGTGCAGGGCGATGGATGAAGGGTGCTCGGTGCACGGGGTTTTCCAGCCGGAGGCCCTGGAACTAAGCCTCTGCAAACCGGGGCGTACGTGTGGAGTCGGTTGAGCATGGATTTCAGGGTGTATCAAATGGGTGGTTGTCAAAATTATGGTCCTTCTTGGGTCCCTATTATGATACGGCACCTATGATTTAGGGTAGCCAAAAAAGGACCCTAATTTTGACAACCACCCAAATATAGGGCTTTCATTGTCAACATCAACATAAGAAAACGGGGCTCTGGGGTTTGGTGTACTATGGCTATCATTGGACTATAGCGGGATACGACTTCACCATGCAATTTCATGCCGTGTGCATGAACACCGACTGTGCTGATGCTATATATTATAACTCCCGGAAGACATGACAAGTCATTTGATAATTTAAAAGTGGGTTAAGTGGCCCGAACACCAAATCCTCACACCCAAAAACTCCAACAGATCAAGGGCTCCAGCTTTCGTTTGCTAGTCTCTTCATCGGTCCGTAAGTATCGAGTGCTCGAACAGTAAATTTGTCTCATACAAACTTAGCAAGAAGAAACTCGCAGAAGCTCTCAAAAACGCAAGGTTGGCACCGTCAGGGCCCGTGCCGTAAATCCGAAAACATGAACCTTTAACCCTGAATGCTCTGCGTGTGTTGCCAGTTTATCCTAGGCCTGCTCATGTACAGGGCTCGTGCATCAGAAACCATAAGCCCCTGAACCCATCACCTGCACTAGGATCTTCAGTAGCCTAAATGATAAGGGCTGGGTTCAGGGTCTAGGGTATACTTCTCATACAGCCAGTTTAAGAGGGAAAGCCCATTTAACAACGGGCAGAAGCGTGCTACTGAAGTGGGTATGCATTTATGCACGCATGAGTCCATGTATTTGGATACATATAACATGTGTATGTGTGTATATATATATATATATATATATATATATATATATATATATCATACATACATATGTTTATACATATATACAAGAATATACACTTATACAGATATGCCTGTATACATGTGTGCGCACATGCGTCTGTGTTATCCATATACAGACACGCACGACGTGTAAACATACGTACATATAAACATATATACATACACATACGTACACATATACATGCGCATATACATATAAGAAACACATGTGTATACATAAATATACATACGCAAATACATACACATACGCATATAAACTTACAAACCCAAATACATGCCCATACACACGCACATACACATATACATATACATTTCCATTTGCATGTACATTCACGTTTACATTTGCATATACATATACTCGTATATACACATACGCATATACATTTACATTCACGATTGAATATCTATAAATTTTGAATAGTCATAAAACCTACGTCTACGTTTACATATACACATATATCCTCGCATACATCTACATGTGCGTTCAAGTTCACATTTGCATGTAGGTATACATATACATAAGCATAGAAGTATACACCCACACAAATACATAGACATGAACACATTGGAAAAATCTCGAAGTGCAGCTTCGGGACCACGGTATGCTTGTCCATGCAGCGCTCGAAGTCGTTTGGATACAGGTGAGTGCAGTCGTAGTCCACATACAAGAGAGACCTTGCTGCGGCTTAGGGCTGGGGAAGTTTAGGGGTTCTGGAATGTAGGGCTTCCAGAAATTATTGTTTAGGGGTTTAAGAATAAGGAATCAAGACATTTAGATCTTAGTGATAGCCCAAATATGTGTGTAACCGCAAAGTTTGAACACTGCCCCCGGACGAGCGTGTCCCGCCCGTGAAGGAAGTATAGACCCTACCCCCTAAACCGATAGGCCCTACAGTGAATAGCGTGCTCCCTGTAAACATCCCAGCACATCTTCGGCAATAGTTGTTGGAAGCCCATGTCGCCTCGACACACGAAGCAGAATCCCCAGTTGCCGGAAGCCGACAGGCAAAGGAATCCTAAATACCAAAAGCCTAAATAAACTCCAAAAGCTCTTGAGAAACTCCGAATCCGGAGACTCGGAAACCCCAAACCAGCATGCCCTAAACCCTAAACCCTAAACCCAAACCAGCATTCCCTGCCGAACTCGCGGCTATCGGGAACCGAGGTGGCCGCGCCCAAGGCCGCACCAGGCGATCGTTGAGGCCGGTCCTCCGGGGCCGTTCCCAGATGGTCCGGGGACCCATCCTCGGGCGTCTCGTCCGAGTCACCGGTGCCCAGGCGGGACCACTTAAAGGATCATGGGACTTAGTAACTAGGGTTATAAATAAGGTAACTATACTTATACTTACTTATAACCCCAATCAAAGTAGTTATAACCTTACTTACTAAGTCCCATGATCCTTTAAGCAGAGGTCGTCGACAGCCGCCGCCCGCTCGGGCGAGTCCTCCTCCAGCCAGGGTCACGTGGCGCCGCGCCAGGCGGTGCATCAGCATCCCCGAGCTGTCAGGTTCGGGCTACAAAGGGCATCAAAGAAGTGTACTCACCAAACCCCAGTACCTCGAGCTGGCAACCCTGAACCCCTAAACCCTCAACCCTAAACCTCGAACCGTAAACCCTAAACCCCTAAACCCTAAGTTTTGCTTTCGAGGCGGGTCCAGTTTTAGGGCCTCGGGCTGCTTCGAGACCCCAAGCAGCCCAAAAATCTGAAACTTGCAGGCCCTAACACGAGAATAGAATATAACATACTATAACATAGTAACTATAAAAAACAATATACCACAAAACACCGAATATACTACACTACAATACTCATATGCTATGATACACTAGAAGCAATCAGGTTTCAACTGTTAACTTGTTCAACACCCTCCAACACCCGAACGCCCTGGCACTTACGGGCCCTTAGCTGTCTGGTTCTTAGTAGGGAATGGGGGATTGGATTATGGAAACTATTATTAGAGATTATATAGGGACTACTATAGGGATCCATTCACCCATTCCCTACTAAGCACCAGACAGTTAAGTTTAACTCAGCTTTCAATCCTCTATCCCTTAACCCCCGTGCATGAAGGCACAGGGGGCTTCATGAGAATAGCCCCTGAACAGGGTGTGGTTCTTCGCTGCGGTTTAAAGGGTTTAGACGGTTCGGGTTGAAGGGCTGAATTGGGTTAGAAGAGATGATTGGTGCATATTGGTGCCATGCATTAACATGTGCTGGTACAGGTGGTTGATCATAACCCTGGACCCAATGCAACTGCCCATACCCTAAACCCTGAACCCAAGACCCTGCCAAAAGCAAAGACGGGTTCCTGACTAGCCCCTTTATACCAAAGGGTACCCTTTTTCCTACTATTCGGTTTTAACAAGGGGACCCCAATCAAAAGGGCAAGAGGGCTCTACTCAGGAACCTAGTAGACCCTAAACCCCTGTAGATCCTTGATAGAACCCTTTAAGGATCCCTTTAAGGAACCGTTTAAGGATCCCTTTAAGGAACCCTTTAAGGATCCCTTTAAGGAACCCTTTAAGGATCCCTTTAAGGAACCGTTTAAGGATCCCTAGTTACAAGGATCCCGAGCCCCTAAACCGTGGAACCTGAGGGCTGAACCTTGCACGGTTAGGGTTTAGGGTTTAGGTTTTAAGTTTTAGGGTTTAGGGGTTTAGGGCTTAGGTTTTAGGGTTTAGGGTTTAGGGTCTGGGGTTTAGGCCTTTCCCACTCACAGCGCAGCGGTATTCAAGCTGCTGGGGCTTCAGACAAACGCGAACGCAGCATCATGAATGGAAAAGCTGCCAGAGACAGTACGATCTGTGCATGTATACATATGTATATACTTATGTATATATATATATATATACACACACATATCTATATATATATACACATATGTAGATCTCTCCCTCCCTCTCTCTATTTAATTCTGTTTGATGTATTTGCTCGTTCAATGTAGATTTTAGAAACAGATGGGTCGAATATAAGTGGAGGCTTGAAAAATCAATGCTGAGATGATGTCCCTGGACAGAAATTACCTTACGATGGTATAACAGGCCAATGAGGCCCTTATACTATCCCTAAACCCTAAACCCTGAACCCTAAACCCTCAACCCTAAACCCGGGGCTCAGGGTGTGGATTGGGGTTCCTGAGGGCCTCTGCAGCTTTCGCTTCGGAGAATAATGTAGGAACCTAGGGTTCTATAAGGGTTCCTTTAAAGGGTACTATAAGGGTACTATGTAGGAACCTAGGGCTCTACAAGGGTTCCTTTAAAGGGTACTCTAAGGGTGCCATAAGGGTTTTGGGGAGTTGAAGCCAACACACGTCCAGCCCGCACTCAGGGACGGACATTAGCGACCGCAGATTCGCGAGAAGAAACCTTGGAGGCATGCAAACGAGTGAAGGGCATTGTACAGTTAGCTGTGTGGGCAAGATAGAAAGAAAGGGAAGAGGACAAAACCCCGTCCTTGGGCAAGAGCACTGAGTGACCGGAAGCCAGTGGCGCTGGCCCAAACCCGAATTGTTTCGGGGCTTCCCTTAAACTCGACAGCAGTCTTCACACTTGCACACGCACCCATGGGGCCAAGAGGCCTAAACCCAAAACTCTACAACCAAGCAGCCATAAGCCCTCAAGGCTGAAGTACTAAAGCAACACCGGTGGTGGATGTTTAGATGGGTGGTTGTCAAAATTAGGGTCTCTTTTTGGGTCCCTATTATAATAAGGGACCTATTATTTAGGGTACCCCAGAAAGGGATCATAATTTTGACAACCACCCAGATGTGTATGGAGTTGGGGGCGTCCAGTTTTGCGGAGGACTGGAGCTCCTTTTTTTGCCGGTTTCGGGAGTCCGGTTTACTGTTTCGGGTAAAGGGAAGAGGGTTAAAGGTTTAGGGTTTAGGGTTTATGAATTTCGGGTTAAGGGTAAAATGTAATGAACCCCCATTCCGTAGGGGGCTGTCTAAGGGAGGGGCTGTTTGCTCGTCCGTACCGGATAGGGTTTTTGGTTTAGACCTTGCAGACATCATGTTTCAGGGAAACGAAAGCCGTTATCCCGGGGCGTTAAAAATTAGAATATGGTCTCGGGACACAAATTTCAGCATGCTTGAACGGGCTCAAAAAAGAGAACGCTATTACTAACTGTTCTGACCCCTGTATTTCATATTACATCCTTCCAACCTGCACCTTCGAAATCTAAATCCCTAAACCCTAAAACCACAAAAGCCCTGTTTATGGTTTAGGACCCTGATACACCCTGATCAACCCTGAAAACTTGTCAAAAAGGTGGTTTTAATCCTCACAAAAACCTCACCACGCCCTACTCTCAATCACTAAGTGCGCTGCATCCACCAAACAACTGTATGCGGAAAGCGCTGCCATGCGGCCGCGCAGGTTTCAATCTTATCAGTGTTATCGGGCGGCAGTTGCACTTGAATTCTGCCAGATCTCCAAAAGCACGCCGGCAGAAACTGTAAACTTTACCTGCCGAGCCACTGGGAGGCATCGTTCACCAAGGGTCCGATTGGTGAGTTGCCTGAGGTGCACACAAGGGATATCAAGGGTTTGAGTGCGATGTGCTTTGGAAAGTTAACGTTTTGTGGTTTAGGGGGCTTGAGGGCCCCTGATTAATTTAAGTTTACGCCTACGGTCCTAACATCCACCCTTAAATGCCCTGTATAAGACCAATGAACCCAAAATGCGCACCGAACCGCACTGTGGTGGGCGCACGATTGGCACCCCAAAACACGCACTGCACTGTGATGGAACCCAATCTCAAATGTGTGCGGACTGTTGCGGGAGCAGGATTTTTCCACGTACAAACACGTGGTGCAAGACTACGGGTAACAGAAGCAACAACCATGTTTGCAACAGTTGACCTTGCATCAGGCTCTTGAGTTTATGGTCTGCCAAGCGCGAGCATGTAGAAAATCATAGTTCAAAGTATCCCCAGAAGGACATCCTAAATGTGTGCGACCTTCATACATTCACCAAAGCCCAAATACAGACCTTCCCTCATGTCTTGAAACCCATGGGTTGCAGGGCGCGCTATTCATTCCAGGGCATATACCCCCACAGAACTCGATAACAATTGCGGGAACCGTCAAGGAAAATACACGCGGCCAATCTGAAACAAAACACAAAACGCTATAAAAGCACCACTAGAGACCCAAAGCCGCGACAAAAGTTCAAAGCTCTTGTAAAACCTTGGAGAACCCCGAGTAAAGAACCCTTACAGAATCCCTTGTAGAATCCGTGCAGAGCACTGTACAGCTCTTCTTCTGGATCCCTTACAGAACCCCCAACCTCAAACCCCTACGGCACCTGAAATCGTGACCTCCACAACTACTGAAAACTCTATTTTCTTGGGGCTCCTTATTGTAATTGTCAAACCCTGATTGAACTCTAATCCCTAAGCCCTAAACCGTAAACCCTAAACCTAAACCCTAAACCGAAGCCCCCTGCTTCGTCTTGCCAAGGGTCCGAGACTCTCTGGACATCTTAGCTCCAACTCGTGCTGCTGGGCCTCAGCACTCTCCCTTGAACGGCTGGGGCTTGGGGTTTTCGGGTTTAGGGTCTAGGGCTTAGGGTATTTTTTGTTTTTTTAACACCTTTTTCCTTAAGAGTCTAGGGCTTAGGATTTAGGGTTAAGGGTTGCCAGAGATTTAAAGTCAGACGGTTTTTGGGTGTTCCCTAGAATTACTGTCAGGTTTCGTAAGGGAGCGTCCTTTGCGAGGAGCCGTTCGAAGTCGATGCCTGGGTCTGGATTTTTGCTTGCGAGATGCTCTTACCATTCCTCAACTTCATCATCATCTCAGGAGGTTTGCTTCGGGGCTGAGTACCCTAGAACAAAAAAAGGTAACCTTCTCACTTACAAACTCCCAAGCCCTAAACGCCAAATCCCAAAACCCCTGACCCTACGCACTCAGCCGCATGTAACTCATAAGGGAGGTGGAACGAAGGATGACTGGCATGAGGAGGTTTAGGACGTAAGCAGGGCCAGGGTGTATAGGATTTAGTATTACGGACCCCTTGTGTAATAGGTTTCTCTCTTTTCAAAGGGGCAAGGGTTAACCCAAACTGAGAATCCCTTGCATGAGGACCCTGATTTCCAAAGGCCCTGACGGCAGTCAGCTTCCGCCGCGCGCAAGCAAACAACTCGATTCGTCCCTGCCGGGGTGTAGGATTAAGGGCCCTTGAAGTTTACGGTTCACTGCTCGGGGATTTGGATCTAGGGCTTAGGGTCTTGCCGCGACTTGTTTGTGCCGGGTTTACAAGCTTTCATAAGGGTTCAGGGTTTTCGTAGGTTTATAATTGGCTTCCGGTTTGGCGAAGCTACTGGAGGGATTCTGAAAGTGCTTTGTGAAGCCCTCAACTATACTTAGAGGATCATGGGACTTAGTAAGTAAGCTTAATAAAAGGTAACTATACTTATAGATCTACATATAACCCCAATTCTCCTACTTATAACCTTGCTTACTAAGCCCCCAATGATCCTCCCAGTAGGGTATTTAAATTGGGTTTGGGGCCTCGGGGGTTTTCGGTCTGGTCTGGAGCTTTTGCGGGGATTGGTGCAAAGGACCGCCAACATTCAGGTTGCGTTCAGAGCATATATTTATATATATATATATATATATACATACACATACATACATACACATACATACAATCGCATACGTACACATACATACATTTTGGACTTTGGGTGCACTCAGTGGTCGACGCAGCTTAATTAGGTGCAGATGATGCTCTGTATCGAGCAAAGAACCCAGATCCAAGTTCGACTGATATTCAGCGTTTTCAATTTAGGATCTGGGGCTTGAGGCTTTAAGGCTTAAGGTATCTCACAACGGCTGTTTGAGGAAGAAAGGTATCTCGCAAAAGATCGCGGCTGGAAGAGCAGTTGTTGCAAAAGAGGTCCCGGACAGGGCGCACCTTAACCTTAAACCCTAAACGCTAAACCTGACCTAATCCTGGAAGACTCCTGTACAAGCCAACAAGAGCTTCGAGCCCCTTCGAACGGATCGTGATCCTGAAGCGCTTTTCCATATACCAGAGGCTTAATGTCATTCGTACAGGAGTAGAAGTGATAACGTTATACCTGTGTACATATGAATATGAGTATATGGTCGAAACTAAATGAGCACATGAGTGTACGTGCGTATGAAACAAGATATGTGCGTATGTATGTACGTAGATATGTATGTATGTATGTATGTACGCATGGGTCTATGTACGTAAGTGCAATGTATATGCATGTGTACGTATGTTTGTACATATGTATGTACGCATGCATGTATGTATGTATGTACGCATGTATGCATGTATGTATGTATAAACGTATGTAGGTATGTATGTGTACCAGTATGTATGGATGCATGCAGGCATGTATGTGCCAGCAGGTATTTAACTATGTATGTTTGCTTGTACCCAGCTCTAAACCCAGTACCTGCATACCGTAACTCCCTTCCCTTGGACCTTGATAATCCGGTCTCCGGCATCCAGGACTTTCAGCATTGCACCTCTGGCGTTAGTGCTTCCGGAGCTTGCGGAGGCTTACAGATGGCTTGGGGTTCAGAAGCCAGAAAGTTGGAACATCATTATCCAGCCCTTAAGGTAAAATACACAGGATCCTAGCACCACTCATCCTAGATCCATGTTCCAACTTTCTGGGGTTCGCTGTACAGGTTTAGGGCTTGGGGTTCAGGCTTCATGGCTGACGGGCAACTTAGGACCTAGGAAACAGTAAAGGTTTAGGGTTTAGGGTTTAGGGTTTAGGGTTTAGGGTTTAGGGTTTAGGGTGCCGGACAAACAAGCTTGCACAGGGTTTTGTTGAGGATTGTGTATGTGGCTTGCGACCTGGGTGCGCAACGAAGTTGCACCTGAGCATAGCCCGGGCGTGGAGACATTTTTACAGCCAGGCTTGGATTGGAGTTTGCATTTTGGATTCCTTCGGATGCAAGCTGACCCTCCTACATAGCCCGCCATGCATAAAATACCGAACCCCCGTAGCCAACTTCCCTCAACAGTCAACCCTGAACCTTAAACCCTAATCCCTGAACCCTAAACCCTAAAGCCCTAAACCCTACTTGGAGGATCATGGGACTTAGTAAGTAAGGTTACAGGTACCTTAATTGGGGTTATAAGTATAGTTACCCTAATTATAACGGAAGTTACTAAGTCCCATGACCCTTTATTTAAACCCTGAACCCCGACCCCCCAAGATCCGCAGACCCAATCAAACCCAGCATAGAACCGAAGCAAAACCTCGGTTCTAAGCAACCCGCATACGAGCCTGAACTCCCGAGGCCAGACCCTTAGGGTTTCGGGTTTAGGGTTTAGGGTTTAGGGTTTAGGGTTTCGGGTTTAGGGTTTAGGGTTTAGGGTTTAGGGTTTCGGGTTTAGGGTTTAGGGTTTAGGGTTTAGGGTTTAGGGTTTAGGGTTTGAGGTTATTTTCAGGGTTTAGGACCCTTAACCCTGAACAAAACACCTAACTCCACACCACAAACTCCAAACCCACAACAGAAACCTATAAAGCGCATGCTAGAAACCTTCAAACCGGTTGTAAAATCTGGACTCCTGAAGCCCCACCCCACTACAGAGCCCCGTGAAACCCCTACGAATCCACCTATAAACGCAAAACCTTAAACATTGAGTTTTAAACCCCAAATCCCAAATCCTGAACACCAAATCCTAAATCCTAAACCCCGAAGCCGCAAACCCCCAAATCTACCCAATAGATCCCTTATGGTACCCTTATGGCTCCCTCTTAAAGGAGCCCTTATAAACCCTAAAACCCGAACCCTAAGCCCCAAACCCCAAATCTACCCAATAGATCCCCTTTTTAGTACCCTTATGGCTCCCTTTAAAGGAACCCTTATGATCCTTCAACCCCGAACCCCGAAGCCCCAAAAAGGCCCGAAATTCTGAGCACTACCGAGGCCCGAGCCCAGCTGGGTGAGGTGAGGCAGCTCGAGGAAGCCGCCTTCCCGTCCGCCCTGGAAAGAGTGATCTCTTGGGTTATGAGGAGTCTAAAAACCTCCTTTAAAATCATCCATAAGGGTACCTACAAGGCATCTTTAGGGGTGTTTTTTGATGGTTCAGCGAGCTTTATTGAGCTCCTTTCTATGCCAAGCGAGTTGGGGTTTAGGATGTAGGGTTCAGGGTTTAGGGCTTAGGGTTTCTCGATGGTGATTTAGAAAGCTTTGGCCTAAACGCTGAACCCTATGAAGGGTTGTGAACTTTGGGGCTCAGGGCTGAAAAGGTGTTGTTCTAAGGGTTTCTGAAGTGTTTAGAGTTTAGGGTTTAGCATTCAGGATCTAGGGTGTAGGGTTTAGGGGTTCAGGGCTTACGGCTTCTGCTGGGATGAGGGCTGGGAAGAAAAGAAAAAGGGTTTCAGGGTTTGAGGTCCGGGGCTTGCAGCATGCAGGGTTCGGGGTTTTGAGTTTGCACGGTAGCCTTGAAAGCTGTGGGTCTAAACCTGCGTCGAACGCACGACGTTTGACCGCTTACGCCACAAAGCACGGTAATCTACAGAGCTGGGCGGATCACGTTTAAAAAGGACAACATAAGCTCACAGGATTTGACATACAACTTTGATGTATACACGCACGCATGCAAACCCAAGAATTACATACATGCAAATGTATCCATGCAGATGTATACGATGTATATGATCACTACATCCTTTCTGCCCTGCACTTTTGGTGAATTGTTTGTCGGGCTGCACTTACCGGATTTCCCTCGTTCAGCATCCATCTTCTTCCCCGCCTACCTACGCATCTATTGATCTGGTTGTCTGCTGCTCGCAAATCCTAAACCCTAAACCCGAATAGAAGCGCCTGAATTAGAATAGGGTTTTGGGGCCCATTGTAGTATAACTAGAAGAAGGAACCCCAAAGTAGTATAGGAAAATATTAAGGCCCCTATATTAATCTCAAATCCTAAACCCTAAACCCTATCTGCTCGTGCGTGTTTTCTTGAAAAGGCTGCACAAAGGCACCAACCCCCTGAAGATTAGACAGAAGAACTCATGAAACCCGCAACAAGCTGCGTAGACCATTGTAAACAGCTACACCAACGGTAACAAAAACCCAGGATCACAATGGCAGTGCCGATACCTTCAAAAAAAGACTTGAACGCAAGATCTAAACCCTAAAACCCTAAAACCCCATGCCCCAAAAACCCTAAGACCCCGAAAGCCCAGAACCCCAATACCTCAACACCCCAAAGCCCCGATTTCAACAAAATCACATGAAACAATCTGTCTAAAACTCTGAAATTGGGTTCCTGAGTAGCCCACTTTTACGACACGGGTGACCTGTTTTTCCTACTATTCGGTTTGAATAAGGGGACCCTAAAATTAAAGGGGTAAAACGGCCCACTCGGGAACCTAGAAAACCCTAAGCACGTGAATCTGGGTGACCCGGCCCCACCGCTGCCCGTCCTGGAGCGATGATGTCCTCCTTCCTGCCGGGCCCCAAAAACCCCAAGCAGGACCTAAAAATAACATAGGGGCCTGAATAGCTTGAACTGGACTTTGGGGAAACCCCAAACCCTGAACCCTAGACCCCTAGATCCTGAACCCCCAAACCCCTGGGCCCTAAACCCTACAGATCCCGAGTTGTACCCTTATACTTTAAAGGAAAGGTCGGCATGCCCTACATTTGTCATCACTCTACTTCTGTGCGGCTGTGGGTCCGGCCGTAGGGCTTGCCTCGTCCAACTGCTACACTTCTATTCCTGTTCAACCTTTAAAAACTCCACCCCGCTGAGGCCTCGGGCCGTTGATTCTGCTGTACATGCCTTTTTGCCTTTGACTTCGAGAGCATCCCTCGCCGGGCCCCGGAGCTTTTGTAGTGCCACGTGACGCTCATGCCGTGTTTCTGCATCAAGTGCTGGCAGAGGGCCCAAGAATCCCCGAAAGATCGTCTGCAAACGAAGCATCTCCGACGCTCTGCCGGTTCGCCTTCCTGCTGTTTACCCTCACACGGGCTGCGCCGCCTCAGAGCCGAGCACGACGCCTCCATCCGGGAACCAAGAATGCTTACAAGGGATCTAAACCCCCTAAATGCCTAGAGTCCCCAAACCCCAAACCCTAAAACCCTGAGGCCCTGGTGTGGCTGCTTCGGGAGGGAAATCCTCAGGGCTTAAGGCTCTAGGGCCTGGAAAAGTTAAATTTAGGGGCCTTACTAACTAGAATAGGGTGTGGGGGCCCTTCATAGTATAGATTTGTATAATAAGGAACTCTAAGGAATAATCTCGGTAATTATCTAGGCTTCTATATAATAGCTTAGGGTTTAGCGTTAGGGTACTTTTGAAGCCTTTGGTGCCTCAAAGCCCTAAACCCAGGCCCGTACATTCCCAAAAACCCGGAAACCCCAAACCCCGCAGCTCTAAGCTGTCAACCCCCCTACGACGCCACACCCCCCCTCCAACCCTAAACCCTAAACCCCCAATCCTAAACCCTAAACCCTAAACCCCCAATCCTAAACCCTAAACCCTAAACCCCCAACCCTAAACCCTAAACCCCCAATCCTAAACCCTAAACCCCCAATCCTAAACCCTAAACCCCCAACCCTAAACCCTAAACCCCCAATCCTAAACCCTAAACCGTGCTCCTCGGAATAGACTGCAAGAGCCCCATTCTGCACGGATCACGGTGGCAAAGTGGCTCAAGGCTCCGTGTTTTACAGGGTCTTCTGTGTGTTCTCCTGGGGTTCTATTGGGGCTTTGGGGTTTGGGTTGTAGTAGAGTTAAGAATTTAGGACTGTCGAAGTTAGCTTTCGGGTTGAGGATTGCAGGGGTGCCTGGGGTCCGGGTGTATATAGACCCACAATACGCGCGTTGAGGTTTAGGAAACCGACAAGGTACAGGCCATACAGAAAAGCCAGGATGTCGTGACAGGAACATTATAGGCGGCTTGACCTTGCAAGCGCACAATACCAATAGGAAGGGCGTCGCCGGCTGCGTATACCGCTCCCTTACCTAAACAAACACAAGTGGAGCACTGGCTGTGCAATCAGAGCCTCTCGACAACGAGACAAGCTCCTCCCGAGCCCAGCGAACAACACCGAACCCTCAATGCCTTGTAAGTTCGACCCTTTGGCCCGACACCCTTCCCCTACCCCAAGCCCACCTCGCTGGGAGTGGGAAACATGGACAGGGCCGCCCCTCAGAGGCGGGTGCGCCGAAGGTCGCGGGCGCAAGCCATCCCGCGTCTCGGCTTCACAGCCATCATTAGTTTTGCAGAGAGGGTTTGGGTTTAGGGCGTCGTAGGGGCGTAGGGGTCAGCCTTCCGGGCTGGGCTTGGGCTGCCGGGCGCGGAGTTTGCGGAGTGTTCGGACTGTTGGGGCTTGTGCCGGTTCTTGGATGAGGAACGCATGGTGGCCTCGGTCCAATGTCACGGGTTCCGCCCTCGGGCGTAGATGACAGACTTGCAACTCCGCACACAGCCCTCCAACAGAACGTGACATGTGAGTTTCCGAAAATCGGGGACCCTAACATAGCACGTGGGATTCTTATTATAAGGGCTCCAATACAAGGTACCCCGAATTTTCGGAAACTCCCACATGGACTGGGGTTGGGTGAGGGAGTCGTCTGCCTCCTAGGCTTTGGAGCCACGGAAGATGCTACGTTTGCTCTGGGCCAAGGACGCGAGGCGACATCGGGGTCCCCACGGCAGCTGCAATGATTCGACCTAGCAAACCCCAAACTTACGTACCCCAAATCCCGACATCTGAAACCGCTCAACCCTGAAACCCTAAAACTTCTAAACCCTAAACCCCTCAAACTCTGAAATCCCGAAAACCGTACATCCACCTGAACCCGAAAAAAAAAAAAAAAAAAACAAACATCCTTAAAGCCCCACCGATGTATCAATCGGGATTTCCAGTGGCATCCTACTGGAGACTGCTCGCAGGACTCTTGCTAGAGCCCACAGTATAGCTAATTGTCGGCATTATAGTGGTCTCGCAGATGCTTCTTTATCATCGTTATCATGCGGTTGTATACTGGGCTTTACCAGCAGACCTCATAATTAAATACATACACAGATACATACATACATACATACATACAGACATACATACATACATAGATACATACATACATACATACATACATATATACATACAGAGTTGTATTTATATACATATACATGTACACATACAATAATTATACAGAATTACATAACCTTCTTTTTGTGCCGTTGTCTTCGGCATCAGCTGGACGAAAGCTCATCGGAATCGACAGCCTGCACCAGAAAGGCACACGAGGCTTGCACCCTAAGCAGTAAGGCCTAAACCTGTGGGGTTTAGAGTGTAGGCTGTGTATACCGTGTGCGCGCGGTGAGTGCGCTTCTTTAGGAATGGGGGTGCGCCCACTATAGTCGCGCCCCAACTACCCCACCTATTGTGATTTACGGTTTAGGGTTCACCCTCACTCAGACAGCCCCTGAAACCTTGGGAAAGGTGTGGGAAGGCCTGGAAACAGGTTGTGGCATGGAATCAGGGATCGCTAACTAGGTTTACGGTCGAAGGCTTCAGAATTTTTGGGTCTAGGGTTCTGGGGTCTCAGGTTTCAGGGGTTAGAGTTCAGGACTGAAGGTCTAGGGCTTGGAGGCGTTTTTTGCGCCCTCCCACCCCCGGCTTTCAACCCCAGTCAACCACCCCCTCTACCCATGATCCTGAACCCTACAAGGCCCTATCAACCAGTATAAAGCCACATAAACACTCTTGGAAAGCATCGAACACAACTGTAACCTGCATCGCGCCAGGGCTCCAAGTTCTAAAGAGCAACCCCCCCTTCCGAAAGCGTTCAAGGCCCTTCTTTTTGCAAGCTCCTGCGGCTTGTCCACGGTTTTGCAGCAGTGTCTGCGGATCTAAACGACATCCCAGGCAGTTTGAACAGCCTTGGTCCATAAAGAAAGAAGAAGGAAAGGCCTATTCAGTAATGCGTGCGTCGTGGGGTCGTACTATCATGTCTGCTGTCATCAGAACTACTGTCTGGCTACTACCTAGCACAGAGAGTAGTTTCTACATTTTGGTCCATTTCAGGTCGCTAATGAATGTCTTACTGTTGAAACAGTTACCTACAGCATGTATAGGTATGTGCTTTATACATAAATATATATACACACACATACATGCAGACACACGTACATAAGTGTATATATATATATATGTACATACATGCATGCATACATCCATACACAAATACATACATGCACACTTATGTTTTGGCTTTGTCCTTTGGCGGAGCTGGCGTTGCCTGGGTAGTGCTAGGGTGGAGCTAGGGTGGGGCTGCGATGGTGCTGTAGTGGTGTTGAGGCGGTGCTGCTGGTGCTGCTGGTGCCCCTGAGGCTGGTGCTGTTGTTGTTGCTGCTGTTGCTGCTGGTGCTGCTGTTGCTGCTGCTTTTGACGTTCACTATCACTATGACGAATATTGTTTTTGGTGCAGCCATGATTCAGCGCAGCAGCAGCAGCAGCAGCAGCAGCAGCAGCAGCAGGAGTAGCAGTGGTATTAGCAGCAGTACGAGTACTCCTCACCAAAGCTGTAGTCTGGCTCCACCATGCAGCAAGCCTGGAGCCATTAAGCCCTGGACTCATTATGCGGCTGAGTAGTGAGCAACGGGAGTAGTCATTTTCGCCTGCTATGCACTAGGTGATCTTTTGGACCGTAAACCCTGGTGTCACTTGAAGAAACTGCGTCGGCAGAAGCACTTCCCGGCTTGATGTGAGGGCCACTGAACAACTTCACCATCGCGAGTCCACCTTCACACTGAGATAACTGCTAGCTCCTCCTCCTACTCTTACTCCTACTCCTACTCCTACTGCAACTCCTCCTACTCCTACTCCTACTCCTACTCCAACTCCAACTCCAACTCCAACTCCAACTCATACTCATACAAATACAAATACAAATACTCATGCTCATGCTCATACTCATACTCATACTCATACTCATACTCATACTCATACTCATACTCATACTCATACTCATACTTCTGCTGCTGCTGCTGCTACTACTACTACTACTATCACCACGACTGTTGCAGCTGCTGTTGCTGCTACTGCTACTGCTACTGCTACTGCTACTGCTACTGCTACTGCTACTGCTACTGCTACTGCTACTGCTACTACTACTACTACTACTACTACTACTACTACTACTACTACTACTACTGCTACTTCTACTACTACTACTTCTACTACTTGTACTTGTACTACTACTAATACTACTACTACTACTACTACTACTACTACTACTACTACTACTACTACTACTACCACCACTACCACTACCACTACCACTACCACTACCACTAGTACTACTACTACTACGACTGCTACTGTTCATGCCACTGCTACCTCTACTGCTACTGCTGCTGCGCTGCTACTACTAATCTTTTTCATACTACAACACAGTTCTTAACGTATTGTAAATGTCGTCGCTACTATATGCTGCTCCGTGTAGTACTACTACGCCTCACATTGTTAATTACTGGTGCCAGGGCTTTCACCTTGGCATAGCTGCAATGGAGAAAATGAACAAAGCCAGTGCTCAATAGAGCCAGCACGCTAAATGCAAATCCTTGTTCCCCCATATAGCCTACACCCCTGAATGCCTCACTCATTCGTCCTAGACCCACATACGGACCTCAACCCCAAACTCCAATCACCCGAAACCATAACCCCCACAAAATACAAAACCCTGAAGACAAGCCAAACACCAAACCCCAACCCCCAAATAAGCTCAATCCGCAATCAAGTCTATCAACCCACATGCCCCAAAACCCAAAGCAGTGAGAAACACTAAGCCTCAAAGGCTTTCAATCCAGAGTTGAGTTGAAAGTTTAGAGTTTAGGGAGCGGCCAAAGCCCACATGACCCCACTGAAGCATTTCTTAAGATCCCTTAATCTGCATCACGGCGATTCATGGCCCTCAAAGCCGCGTCGTGGCAGAAAAGATGGCTCATCAGGATCGCACGCGACAGCTTGCAGGGTTCAGGATTGTGGATGGCTCCCCTGCCCTGCAAGCACGCTACTGGCTCTGTGGGCTTAGTCTGCGGAACTGGGATTGGAGAAATATCGGGTTTGGGTTTTTAGGGTTGTTTTTTGTCGGACCTTTTCAGGGTTGAGGGTTGAGGGTCGGGTGTCGGTGGGTTCCTACTTGCTTTAAGCCTAAACACACCCCTAAACCCGAACCACTCTAATCCTAAAAACCCTGAAAACACTAAACAAACTGATGCTGGATTTCTATCGTTGCACCCTCCTAAAACCGAAAAGGGGGCAGTTCAGGCCTTGGGAATCAACCTGGGATTCAGAGTTCAGGTCGAGTTGGGTTGAAACAAAGAACCATTGTGGGTTTAGGGTTTAGGGTTTAGGTTTAGAGTTTAGGGCTTCAGGGTTTAGGGTTTAGTCGGGTTCAGCGAAAAGGAAACAACGAATAATTGGTGCTGAGGGTTTTGGCAACCTCAGCAGATGCAGCCGAGGGTTACACATCCCTCCATCTATGCTTCCAGCAGACATAGAGCTCACCTGCATATTCCATAAGCGAGACTCCCAACCACAGCGCAGGATCAAAGGAAGTCGGGGGTTCTCGCTTTGTGTGTTGCAGACTGACGAGCGCTGAAACCGCTACCGGAACCGTAAACCATAAAGTTTCCCAAGATCCGCCATTACATTAACTCACCATGGTTGGAACGAACCTTTGTAACACCGCGCCAACTTATCTCCCGGCCGGTGGTGTATGCAACTGCGCTTGTAATGGCTGTGCAAGTGTTGAGCTCATGGTTTTTAGGATTTCGATCTTCATGGATGCTCAACGAGCAAAAGCTTTAGGGTCTGAGCATCCGTTAGATTCGCAATGCTGAGTTTCAACGGAGCCGTAGACTTAACGGTTTTGGGTTGGGGAATCTGAGTAGAGGTTTTACCTCTAATTGTTGAGGTTCGGGTTGACGAATCTGGGTGGGGCTTAGGGCTTTATTAACCTTGAGGGCTAAGGGACCTGCGCACGGAGCAGCTGAGTGGGGCCTCGGGCTTGAAGCTTCATGTGGGGGAGTGAATAACTAGAATAGGGTGGGGGTTCCTGATTATATTTATACCCCAAGCCCTACTCGAACTACTAAGGCTCTTACATTAAATGCTAGAAGCTCAGGGTTCGAATGAGGGTGAAGATGAAGCCTTGGGGAGGGAGGGTTGGCGGTGTCGCGCAGCTCGCTCTCTGCCATGTTCTATCCCAAAAGGGTTTAGGGCTTGAGGTTTATACAGGATTTAGGGTTAGGGTTTACCCTAACCCCTAAAACGCTAAGGTTTATAGAGTGCACCACCCTTTAGCATCGATCTTAGCATGATTTAACCCCACCCCCCGAACAGGAGTTCCCGAAAATAGGGACCCTAATGTAGTACCCTAAATAGTAGGACCTTATTATAAAAACCCCAAAATAAGGTATCCCTAATTTTCGGAAACTCCCGAATCGTCCAAAGAGTTGTCTGGCTTTTGAGGGCGCGGTCGGGCTTCCGGGTTTAGAGTTGAAGGTTTAGGGCTTAAGGGTTGAAGGCTTAGGGTTTAAGGTTCAGGGTTCAAGATTTAGGGTTTAGGGCTCAGGGTTGAAGGTTTAGGGTTTACAGGTTTAGGTTTTCAGATCTCGGGCTTTGGGCTTAAGGCTTAAGATTTAGGGTTAAGGCTTAGGGACTTAGGGTTTAGGGCTTAGGGTTTAAGCTTTAGGATTGCAGCCCTTAAACGTTAAGCCCAGCCGCGAAACTCGACGGTCTCTACACTCAAGTCTTAACACTAAACTCTAGAAACTGGACCCACCCTGTAATAGTGACCATAAGGATTATATTAGGGCCCTATTATATTCCTATTATGTTCCCATTATACCACTATTACAGGGTGGGGGCTCCTCCTAAACTAAACTCTAGAAACTGGACCCTAAACCGGCAGTGGTTCGACATGAACTGTCTGCAACATGACAGCCTTCTGATGCTTCGCCCCTGCCCTGAAAGCCCCAACAGGGCTGGGCTTACGGTTCAGTGTTTAGCGTTTAATGGCCATCAGTACTACTGATCATCCTACAATGCCAGTCATCTTGACAGTACCTCGGTGCCTGAGGCAAATATAGGGGCCTTAATAATTAGAATAGGGTTTTGGGGCCCATTATACTATAATCATGATAAGGAACCCCGCAAAATAGTATAGGTAGTCATTAAGACTCCTACAGTAACACTCCAAGATTTGCACATTTCTGGAAGGCGGAGTTTCTCAGGATATTGAAGTTTATCCAAACACTTCGGAATCCCCGAGCCAGAAATCCCATCCAGCCAGCCGGAAGAGTAAAAGCGTTCCAGTGTGCAGAGGGCAACTCGAAACTTGGAGTTTCGAAGATCGTCCTAAACCCTAAACTGCAAACCCTAAACCCTCCCGAGTCTCTAGACGAGCCTGAGAGAACCCTGTGGAATCCAATAGTCGATCGTGCAAGGTTCAGGATTGGGAGCTTAGAGCTTGTTAATCCTACCTACGGTGGGCACCTTGATTGTTGGAATAAGGTTCCGAGGGGATACGGTAGTATAGTTGTAGGGGAACCATAAGGAATACTATTAGTAATTATTCCGACCTCTGTAGTATCTTATCCATCCGGGGCAGAGGCAGCCCACCATGCACATGTCACAGCGGCGGAGGCTACGAAACTCAGCCCAGGCCTTGGCAGGACCTCTCCCTCATCCTGCTAAGCCTCTGACTACCTGAGGCTTTAAAGTTTCCCTAAGCCTTAAATCCTAAACCCCGGAAGCCCACGGGTATACATCTCGCGTCACGATTTCGTGACGTCCGAAATCTAGTTTTCACTCGGAATCTGGTGCCAGCCTCGGGTCCTAAACTACGGTTGATGATATACATCCTGCATAACCTTAAGGACCCGAAACTATGGGAATTATGGCGTATTCCTTATTATGGGTAATGCAGGATTTATATCATCAACCGCCGCCTGAACCCGTAACCCTGAACCCAACAACTCGAAGACTAAGCCCGACATCCCTCAACCCTAAACCCCTAAGCCCTACACCCCTGATTCAACCCTAAACCCCCAAACCCGTAAACCCCTAAACCCCCTCAACCCCTTGACCCCTAAAGCCCCAAACCCCTAAACCCCAAACCCTACACCCCCTAAATCCTAAACATGAAAGATTCTGCCGAGTGCCTGTGGGAGCGCTTCCTGCAATCGGCACCATCTCAGGTACCGTCCGAGCTGCCACGGCGTGCGCTTGAAAGCATCTTTACACTTTGGATCTTACGTAAGGGTTTAGGGTTGAGGGATAAAGCTTCTACGGTTTAAGGTTTTTACACTTTGGATCTTACGGGTTTAGGGATAAAGCTTCGACGGTTTAAGGTTTTTACACTTTGGATCTTACGGGTTTAGGGTTTAGGGATAAAGTTTCTACGGTTTAGGGTTTTTTTTAAGTTTTAGGGTTTAAGGTTTCTACACTTTGGATTTTAAGAAGGTGGGGTTGGTGTGTACAACATGGGAGTCTGGGCTTCGGAGTTGAAGGCTCAAGGCACTTCAGGGTCGGTACTTAGGGTACAGGGGTGGAGGGTGTAGGGTGTAGGGTTTAGGGTGGAGGGTGTAGTAGGGTGTAGGGTTTAGGGTGTAGTAGGGTGTAGTAGGGTGTAGGGTTTAGGGTGGAGGGTGTAGTGGGGTGCAGGGTTTAGGGTGGAGGGTGTCGTAGGGTGTAGGGTTTAGGGTGGAGGGTGTAGTAGGGTGTAGTAGGGTGTAGTAGTGTGTAGTAGGGTGTAGGGTTTAGGGTGGAGGGTGTAGTAGGGTGTAGGGTTTAGGGTGGAGGGTGTAGTAGGGTGTAGGGTTTAGGGTGGAGGGTGTAGTAGGGTGTAGGGTTTAGGGTGGAGGGTGTAGTAGGGTGGGTGTAGTAGGTGTAGGGTTTAGGGTGGAGGGTAGGGTGTAGGGTAGGGTGGAGGGTGTAGTAGGGTGTAGGGTTTAGGGTGGAGGGTGTAGTAGGGTGTAGGGTTTAGGGTGGAGGGTGTAGTAGTGTAGTAGGGTGTAGGGTGGAGGGTGTAGTAGGTAGGGTTTAGGGGAGGGTGTAGTAGGGTTTAGGGTGGAGGGTGTTAGGGTAGGGTGTAGGGTTTAGGGTGGAGGGTGTAGGGTAGGGTGTAGGGTTTTTAGGGTAGTGGGTGTAGGGTTTAGGGTGGAGGGTGTAGTAGGGTGTAGGGTTTAGGGTGGAGGGTGTAGTAGGGTGTAGGGTTTAGGGTGGAGGGTGTAGTAGGGTGTAGGGTTTAGGGTGGAGGGTGTAGTAGGGTGTAGGGTTTAGGGTGGAGGGTGTAGTAGGGTGTAGGGTTTAGGGTGGAGGGTGTAGTAGGGTGTAGGGTTTAGGGTTTAGGGTGTAGGGTTTAGGGTTTGGAGTATGCGGTATAGTGTAACGGAGCTTGATATTTGTTCAGTGCTACCTCTAGCCGCCGGGATGAGGGCTATGCACTGTGACGGATCGGGGCGCTGATGATTAGAAAAGGTTTTCGAGATGTATTGTAGTAAATTGTAGTGCGTGTCTAGACAAACTGTCGGGGGGTAGTGCCACTGATGAATTAAGCCCCTCTCTTGCGACTTGACGCCAGCACGAGCGTGTACGATACTTGGCTTTGAGATTCCCTGCCACGACATTATGACAACCCATTGCAGGTACCCCGATCCCTACGGGTTAAGTTAAGATACCCTAAACCCTAAACCCTACACCCTGATCCCTAAACCCTGATCCCTAACGGCTAAGATTCGCATCGAGGGTGCGGTGCAAAGAATCCCCAAACTGCAGGAACTGCAAACTGGGGCCTTTGTTTGGATGCTTGTGGTAAGCCCTAAACCCAAAACCTTCATTGCGGAATCCTTAGGACTAAAAGAACCTCGAAAGAAACCAGCTACTTACAGGATCATGGGACTTAGTAACTAGGGTTATACTTAGGGTAACTATACTTATAACCCCGACTGAGGTACTTATATCCTTGCTTACTAAGTCCCATGATCCAACAAGTAGGGGTAATCACTATTGTTGCCATGACTACTTGTTGTCAGTACTGCCATTGCTGCTACTATGATTATTGGTATTCTCACCTGCATGCTAAAATGCGAGGAATCATCAACAGTGAGCTGATGCAGCAGTGGAGCCAGATTGTCGATCGTTAATGTAGGGGCTTTGGTGATGACCACAAAACTAAGCCTGACAATATTAACACAGATGACGATAAAAGCACCAACAACACAAAGTACACAAAATAGAGTCAACATTGCCACCAAAAGCAGGAATGACCTGGCTGAAGACAGCAATTGTAAGAACTATCGCGAGACACATAAGACTAATATTATACTGACAATAGCTGTAATAGCCGTAACAGTAACAGTCGAATCAAATTACTTTTTGTTGCGGTTTTGGGACAGTTTGATACCCGTCACTTAAGCTCATACTTATGACTTGAGCTTGGAAAGTTAACGCTTCTGATTTACGTACTTCGCCAACAACCCAAAGAGACAATTCTTAAAGGATGGGCATGGGAGAACTCAGCTCCAGGCTCATGGAGCTTATTCTATTCTCGATTTTTGCCATATAATATTCTACTACATTATGTAACATTTATTTGTTATACTATATGCTATAATATATTGTTACTTCATACTGTCTTACATCATCTTTCGAGTTTGGCATCTGCGGTCGACACTGTGTTCTGCTGAGCAATCCGCACTGCAACCCTGAGCATTAACCACTGCAGCTGTAACAGGGGCGGCACATGTAAGTTTGAGCAACATGTCTGAGTTGTAGTCGTGTATATATCGGGACCACAATTGCACGGCCTGACAAACTCGAATTCCTCTAAAAGGATCCCGTCTCCGCTTCTCGGAGTGCTTCGGGAGAGGTGGCTACTGCTGCTACTGCTGCTGCTGCTGCTGCTACTGCTACTGCTACTGCTACCGCTACCGCTACTGCTACTGCTGCTGCTACTGCTACTGCTACTGCTGCTGCTACTGCTACTGCTACTGCTACTGCTACTACTGCTACTGCTACTGCTACTACTGCTACTGCTACTGCTACTGCTACTGCTACTGCTACTGCTACTGCTACTGCTACTGCTACTGCTACTGCTGCTGCTGCTGCTGCTCCTGCTCCTACTCCTACTCCTACTACTACTACTACTACTACTACTACTACTCCTACTCCTACTACTACTGCTGCTACTACTACTACTACTACTTCTACTTCTACTTCTACTTCTACTTCTACTTCTACTTCTACTTCTACTACTACTGCTACTACTACTACTTCTACTTCTACTTCTACTTCTACTTCTACTTCTACTTCTACTCCTACTACTGCTACTACTACTGCTACTACTACAACTCCTATTCTTGCTCCTACTGCTACCACTACCGTTGCCACGGCCGCAACTGCCACTGCCACTGTGACAGCTGCTGCTGCTTCTGCTGCTGACGCTGCTTCTGCTGCTGCGAGTGCTGCTACTAGTGCTTCTATTGCTACTACTGCGGCTACTGCTGCTGCTGCTGCCGCTAGTGCGGCGCTACTGCTGCAGCTACGACGACGACCACGACGAGCACGACCGCTGTGTTTCTACTAAGTACATCACCACTTCCGTTGACTGCCATCGCTTCTCTGCGCACTGCATTGCCACACTTCCTACTGCAACTGTTCTATAAATACCAGGATTTAACCCGAAATCTCCCGGAAGCCACGGGAACACAGAAAGGGTCAACTTCGGGTTCATCAGTCCCCAAAACCGATCTGCTGAGGCACTCGGTGGGGAGGGAGCGCAGCGCTATGCAATCAGGGCTGCACGAACCCCCAAGCTATAACTACTGTTACTACTAAACCCTAAACCCGATTACTATCATTCTTCCCTAAACCCTAAACCCCATTACTACCATTCTTCCATTCCCTACTAACCACAGGTGATTTCGGCTTAGGGTTCGGGGTTCAGGATGTTCAGAGCTCTGTTAAGGTGCAGTATCTTCTGCTCTGTCTGCGGGTTCGGTCCCAAAAAACCCTGGCTGGCAGAGTTGCGTCAAGATCTGGGTACAGCTGCCTCGAGGATTTACAGAGACTCCAATATCCCCTAACTGAGGAATATACCTCAAATCGTAGTAGGATCCCGAATGGTTGCCGTCTGTCTGCGACCCGGGGGTTGCACATCTTACCCTTGCTGCTCTGAACCGTCCGCAGCTTCTTAACCCCAGTTTGAGGACAGAAGCATGAAAAACTCGGTCGTCGTGACTCGTGCTTGGCCATGGCAGCTCAACCAGAACCTGAAACCGTCAACCCTAAACCATAAACCCTAAACCAAAAGTCCTAACACCTTAACTCTAACTCTCCATTCCGAAATGAGCCCCCTAGCACCGAAACTGTCAGCCACGAAAGCACATACCGAAGCTGTCGTTTAGGAATTAAAGATTGAGGTGAAGGAGATCATTCAGGGCTTTAGGGTTTAGGGTTTAGGGTTTAGGGTTTAGGGTTTAGGGTTTAGGGTTCAGGGTTTAGGGTTTAGGGTTTAGGGTTTAGGGTTCAGGGTTTAGGGTGTAGCTTTTACCTCTTACCTGTAAAACTGTCGGAAACCCTGAACCACTTCAACCCTGAAGCTAACTGGGGCGTAATATACAAAATCTACCTTAATATTCTAAACTTTTCATGCATCTGCGATACCTATGATAAACTTTAATATACTTTCATATACTAGTCGGTGTAGAACCTAGGGTTTAGCATTTGGGTGTATTTACAGCTTTCGGATCTAGTGTCTGGATTCTTGGGACTCTCGCGTATCTTGCCTCATTCCCTGAACCCAAGAAAAAGGCTTGGGGTTTAGGGCTCAGGGTCTAGGGTTTAGGATTTAGGGCTCAGGGTTGTGCGCGATCAAGGGTTTTGCGGTCGGAGTATCTATCCTCCCGAGTTTGCGGCTAAGTTGGGACACCTATGCACCTCAACCCGTGAGCTGCAGCCGCAACACGAGCGTCTCAGACCCAAAGACAGTGCACACACTGATAGCTTGTCAGTGTCACCGATGACTTCACCGAACCGTACCGAACAGAATCGAGGCTACCCAAAACGCATTCGACGATGAGTACAAAAACCTGAACCCCATGTTTGAAATCTTGGCACGAAAGTCACCGTCCCTAGCCTGCACGCCACTGTAAAATCTGCGGCCTTTTTCGGGTGGTTTCTTGCAACATGGTTCCCCTTTGGCTCGCCTTGCTCTTGACTGAGTTTGGGGTCTGCTTAAACCCAAAACAATAAAGACTTCTAAACCATAAACGCCCACTAAACCCCAAACCCAGAAGCCGTAACCGCCAAAACTTTTGAACCCTTATACCAAAATCCTCATGTCCAAAACTCTGAACAACAAGCCGTTAAAATCGAAAGCACTGTAATCGCTGTAATCTACGACAACAAAAACACCCGATAATCTACTACGCATAATACAGTATAATGTACGATAACCTGCCACCCTGAACCCTAAACTGTTCGTTTCCTGGCATTGGGGCCTACGCCTTCCCGGCGAGTCTGGGGAACCTGAATCGGGAACAGTCACTGCAAGAAGCCAACCGGCCTGGATGCGTCAATGCTCTAAGGGTTCCTTGTAAAGGGTTCAATAAGGGTTAAGGGTTCCTTTTAAAGGGTTCTACACGGGTTGAGGGTTCCTTTTCAAGGGCTCTATAACGGTTTAGGGTTCCTCTTATCGGGTTCTATAAAGTGTACAGGGTTCCTTGTAAAGGATTCCTGTAAGGCTTAAGGGTTCTATTAGGGCTTTAGAGCGACATACAAGTTCCGTGAAAAGGGTTTTCTGACTTGTTGCGGCTTGGGAATTCTTGGTCTTGGAGTTGCAAGGTTGGGGATTTCGGGCATAGGGTTTAGGGTTTGACGGTGGCTCCGTTTTCATCTTTCTAATTGTTGGGATTTGGTGCTTTTGGGTTCTAGGGTTTTCATCTGAGGGCCTTCAGGATTTCTCGGGGCTTTAAGTCTTTAGTGTGTGAAGGGGTTAGGGTTGGGTTTGAGGCTTCGGGTTTGGGGATTTTTTAGCTTTCAAGTTATACATTCAAGGTTTTGGGTTTAGGGTTCCGGGTTTAGGGTCCTGAACCCTAAGGGTCCGAGTACATAATCATCATATACTCTCCAAAATATTGAGCTACATTGAAGGGCTTGGGATTTGTATCGGAAGCACGTGGCTTTGACGTATACCCATTGGGCCGCGGCTCTGTGGCGAACAGGGCTTACGGGACAGTCTCGCTCCTTCACCGCAACTTTCAACCCCCGGCTGGCGAGCTGCAGCCCTTCTGAGATTCCATTTAGGGTTTAGGGTTTAGGGTTTAGCTTAACCCCAAATAACCTACCCTTTTTAAGGACTCATATAAGGAGATCATATTATATAGAGACCCTAAAAATGGTAGGTTATTTGGGGTCCAGGCAGGGTTTTGGGATGCCTCGCGCTGCCGGGATTTAGGTTCGATCAAGACCTCATTTGGCTGACCCTCGCCACCGGGAATATGTTACAGGGGCGGCGCCATAGTGACTGGTCACCGCCTCATGCAGATTGCCGGCAGAGAAGCATATGTTCCCCGTGAAGATGCGAAGAATTTGGACGCGGGTCTCAGCTGCGATTCAAGGGCAGGCGGAGGCTCAGACTGGGTCTGTAGTTAAACCTTAAAACAACTGCACACATCACGCCCCCCGGATGCCCGCAACTTTGTGGGTCGATCAAAATTGCTGAGACAAGAAAGCTAAAAGCAAAGGATGTGGTAGGTCATGGGGCACTCAAACACCGAGCTTTCCAACTCAGGCGCCGTGCCAACAACCGATGGTTGGAAGATGTTGGCTGGACTCGGTACACATGCAGTCAGGCTCACGGTGTAGTTTAGGGCTCCTCAGACTTTCTTCATGCATTCTGAGGCCAAGGTGTTGGAACCCCTCATGAAACGAGAGCAAGCCCTAAACCAAAAAGATCCCTAAACCCATAACCCTAAAACATAAACCCTACACCCTAAAACACTAAACCCTAAACCCATAACCCTAACACATAAACCCTACCAACCCTGTCATTGGCTGGAGTAAGGGGACTTCGACTGCAGGGCACTTTACGTAAAGGCTGGGGACGGAGGCTGAGTGCCTAAGGTGAACGATTTAAAGTTTAGGGGTTTAGGGTTTAGGGTTTAGGGTTTAAAGTTTAGGGTTTCCACTATAAGGTTACGAGATATGTGGTCACTATAAAGGCGTCGGGTGTCGGGTTGATACATCAATGAGTCATAATAATGTCCGTCTTAGAATCCACTGTATAAATATACCAAATCACTAATCAAAGTATACCTAAAGCCCAAGTCCAGTTGTTCAGACTTGGCTTTCCACTGCAAGATATTGCTGGCGTATATTGTCATAGCGAATTGGTAGATTATGATGGAGTGTTGGAATATTATTATAGTGTCTTATTCTGGTGTATTAGTCGACTACCATTTCGTCTTGGTACATTACTATAGTACATACAGTGTATTATTATAGTGCATTCGTAGGTTACTATAGTCTGTTAATATACTATTGGCTGACTTCTGAACCCGTCCTAAAGGCTTAACTTTTAGCCTCCTTTGTGTAGATATTTAGAAATCCAAAAAGTTAGAGTCCTAAGAGCCAACCAGAAGAACGCCAAGTATTGCTATAGCACATAGGAAGGCCGAAAGACTGCGTGCAGGTCCAGCGGGGTCGGGGCTCCACCCGGCATCAGCAAAGGCTGATGCACCCTTTCAGCATAACATAAACGGCACGCCGCGACTAGCGCCGAAGTCCCAACAATACCCTGAACCAGAAATTTGGGGGCATCTCTTCTCGGATGAGGGTTCGGGGTGTACTCTTCGGTATTCATGGGTGTCTCTTTAGGATCCTGAGCTACGGTTTAGAAGAACGGATTCTTTGGGCTTCGGTGCTGCTTCTTGACTTCGCTGTGGTTTCTTCCTAACCCTAAAACACACAAATCCTCAATGTTACCCTAAACGCTAAAACCCTAAACCCGAAACCGAAACCTGTATACTAGAGCAACCCAATCGTGCAATCTTCGGCAGCGCGGATCTCACAGGATTCATGTCGTCAGCGCGCCGTCAGAAAATGACAGCTACCGAGTGAGGTGCCCCTGGCGTCGGATGGCTCTGGGTTTTTTAAGCGTTTCAATTTGGGGCTTCGGATACAGGGCTCTACTAGTAGGTAGTAGTAGTAGTAGTCGTCGTCGTCGTCGTAGTAGTAGTAGTAAGCAGTGCTCGGAGAGTCGGAGTCGGAGTAAGGTGGGTAGGTGGGTCGGTGGGTAGGTGAGTAGGTGGGTAGGTGGGTAGGTGGGTTGGTGGGTTGGTGGGTTGGTGGGCAGGTGGGTGGTGGGTGGGTAGGTGGGTCGATAAGTGGGGAGGTGGGGAGGTGGGTAGGTGGGTAGGTGGGTAGGTGGGCAGGTTGGGGTGGGTATCGTGGTGGTGGACGTTGGTAGTAGCAGCAGTAGCAGTAGCAGAAGTTGTTTTGTTGTTGTTGTTGTAGCAGTGGCAGTAGCAGTAGAAGAAGTAGTAGTAGTAGTAGTAGCAGTAGCAGTAGCAGTAGCAGTAGCAGTAGCAGTAGCAGCAGCAGCAGCAGCAGCAGCAGTAGCAGTAGCAGTAGTAGTGGTGGTAGTCGTCGTCGTAGTAGCGGTACTAGTAGCGGTAGCAGTAGCAGTAGTAGTCGTCGTCGTAGTAGTCGCAGTAGAAGCGGCAGGAGCAGGAGTAGTTGAAGTACGTTGAAGTACGTAGTAGTACGTAGCAGTAATACTCACCAGTAGTACTAGACAGTGGAAGTACTTAGGTTAGGGGTAGTACGTCGTAGCGGCATATAGCAGCAGCAACAGCAGCAGCAGCTGCAGCAGCAAAGGAGTAGCCGTCGTGGTGTTGGTGGTGGGGAAGCCATGAAATCAGTACGGATGGTCAGGTCATGCTGACCATATGAAAATATGTGGGGGTAGACAAAGGACGGCAGCCATGGTTGTAAGTATTGCTGTATCGACACTCGCACTAGCAAGAAGACAAATTACAATCAAAAGCAGCAGAGCAACTGCATACCCTACGCCCCATGCCCCAGTAGTCACCGTTGACGCAGAGACTTATACCCAAAACCCTCATCACATAGTAACAACAAGAATAAAAATAAGAGGAATAAAAAGGAAGTCGTGAGGCTCACGAACTTATGCAGGGACCCCCGCGTGACCAACGGCAAGACTGTCCACAAAAGGATCCACAAACCCGAGAACCCTAAACCCGCCAGCCTCACCTTGCAAATGCGTGTTATAGGCTCAGCTGGACAACCCTGTCCTTCAAAAGCCAAAGAACTTTGCAGAATGGCCCTAACAGCCCTTGTGAATTCTCTATCAAGCAAAGCCGCCATTTCCGCAAACCCCGAAACCCTTAGAACAACCTCGAAAAGCCCTCCGGAGCCCTAGGCAATGCGCTTTGTTTTAGGGTAGATTCTGTAAACCCTAAACCCTAGACCCTAAACCCTAAACCCAAAACCCCTAAACCCTGAACACTAAACCCTAAACAAGATGGAACCCCCAAAAACCTATTGCCAACCATTAAGGCTGCGATGCCATAAGACCCAAACCCTGAAACAAAAGGCAAACCAAAGACTAAACGGCCTCTAAACCCTATAGGCCCCTGTTAAAAGAAAGCCTAAAAAGGAACCCCATTATAGTAGCCCTTATAGTGGTTTAGGGTTTAGCGTTTAGGGTCCCTTTTCGACCCCTGTAAAGCAAAGAGCAAAGGCCCCAAGGAATCGAAACGCTCCGAAGGCCTCAGAGATCCGAGGACAGGCCCGGGATGGCCGCAAGAACCATGGGCCTCAGGGTTTAGGGTTTAGGGGTTTAGGGTTTAGGGTTTAGAGGTTTAGGGTTTAGAGGTTTAGGGTTTAGGATTTAGAGGTTTAAGGTTTAGGGTTTAGGGGTTTAGGGTTTAGGGGGTTTAGGGTTTAGGGAGGCCAAAAGGGGAGCTTAAGATTCTTCGGGTTTAGGTTTGGGGCTTTGGGGGTTTAGGGTGTGAGGTTTAGGGTTTAGTGTATCATACTTGGAGGATCATGGGACTTAGTAAGTAGGGTTATAAGTACCCCAATTGGGGTTATAAGTATAGTTACCCTAATTATAACCCTAGTTACTAAGTCCCATGATCCTTTAAGTAGGAGGCCAAAAGGGGTTTTAGCCTATTGGGGACCATGGGCCTCACTTAAACGATCATGGGACTTGGTAACTAGGGTTATAATTAGGGTAACTATAATAACCCCAATTAAAGTACTTATGGGAGGTCAAAAGGGGGGTTTAAGATTTTTGGTGCAATTAGGGATTCCTTATTATGAACCCTATTATGGGAACCCTAATCCCTACTAAACCCCCATAGGCTAGACCCCTTTTGGCCTCCTATGAGCCTCAGGGGACGGGGTTCTGTTCTGTGCATTTGGTTGTGCAGCCTTGTGGTGCTGTTCTTGGTTTTTGGTTTAGGGTGTACGGTGTAGGGGTTTTGGGTTTAGGGTTGAGGGTTGCAGGGTTTAGGGAGTTGAGGTTCAGGGTGTAGGGTTTACGGTTGGGGACATCAGAGTTCCCGGCTTTTCCGTGGTTTACAGATGATAAAAGCGTTGTCCGAAGGGTTTTTGGGTTTTGTAGAAGACTACATAAGGGAAGTTAGGGGTTTACCTAAAAAGGTTCTGTTCTCAGGTTTTTGTGGATTCCAAAGAGAAGGGCTTAGGATCATCTTCCTCATGTGCTCTGACCTCTTCCAGCTCCTTCGTGTCTCGCACCTACTGCCATGGCACTGAATATGGGAGTTTCCGAAATCTAGGGGTACCTTTAAAGGGGTCCATAAGGGTTCTATAGGGGTTCTATAAAGGGTTTAGGGTTTAGATTTTCCGAAATTTGGTGGTACCCTATTTCGGGGTCCTTATAAACAGGATCCTGCTATTTAGGGTGCTATATTAGGGTCCCCTTAGTTCGGAAACTCTCATATTTGCAGCGAGACCTGATCTCCCGCCAAACTGGTGACACGGTCCACCCCTCTCTGGGCTCTGGTTAAGGAATCTGATTTAGGTTACCATAATAGGGATCTATAGAAGGGGTTACCATAAGAGGGATCTATACTGTAGCGAATACTATGGTTTCCTTGTTGTGGTAACTGAAAAGTTTATCCTTTCACAAGAACCCAGCCCAGTGTCTGCTCCATAGCCGGCTGTTGCCGTTGCCGTTGGCGCTGCAGCTGCCGCTGCAGAGCCAGGATTTGGTTCCTTCTGCACTGCTTGGAGTCGAAGTGATGCTTTGGCGCCTGGATTCTTTCGAAGTAGGTCCGCATGCGGAGACCTAAGGGAGCAAAAGGTTAACCTTTGGGATTACACTGGTATTTTCGTACCCCAACCAGATTAAAGATTACCCCGACTACTAAGTACCGTTGCCCGCAGTGGTGCCAACATGGCCCGATGTCATGACCCGACTTATCACTGGTCCGCTCCTTGCCTCGGCTAGGTGAACTTCAACGATCACGGAACGTAGTAAGTAGTATTGCCAGAAGTAGAGTAGTTTGCGCTTCTGTACTTCTAACCCGCGAACCTTACAACGTCATTGCTAAGTCCTCTGATCCTTCAAACAGATTCGAGTTGCTCTCCCATACGTGCTGCATGTGTCGGCTTATAACTTACAGGCTTGCAGCATATAACTCTGCAACTCATTTCGTGGAACTTCATGGGCTTCAGGATTGGCTTGAAGATACACAGTCCGAGGGTAGCCTATTACCCTTTTGCATGTACTCCTAAATCCCCCATATCCCAAGGCTCCACACTGATCAACCCAAAACTCTGAGACTCCAAACCCGCAAAGCCCAGCCCCGTGGATGCTGAAACCCAAACCCTAAACTGGACCCCAAGTTCCAAAATGCTAAAGCCTAAAACCTAAACTCTAACCTCCGAACCCTAAACTCTAAACCCTGAAGCCCAAACGAGCAACCCTAAACCCTCAACCCTAAACCCTAAACCCAAACCCTGAAGCCCACACCCTCAACCCTCAACCCTAAACCCTAAACTCTAAACCCTGAAGCCCAAACCCTAAACCCTATAAACCCTAAACCCAAACCCTGAAGCCCAAATCCTCAATCCTAAACCCTAAACTCTACACCCTGAAGCCCAAACCCTGAAGCCCAAACCCTCAACCCGAAACCCTAAACCCTAAACTCTAACCTCCTAAACCCTAAACTCTACAACCCTAAGACTCCCAACTTCTTCTGAAGAAACTCCGGGCGTCGGACCGGCGCTGCTTCATCTTTGCGGTGTTCACAGCGGTCTTTTCCTGGGGGGTCTACTTGGAGGATCATGGGACTTAGTAAGTAAGGTTTAGGGATCCTTAAAAGGGCTCCTTACAGGGTCCCCTAAAGGGATCTAGAGGGTTTAGGGTTGAGGGCTTACGCTCTAGGGCTGAGGTTTTTTGTTGAGCTCCTTTTTGCGTCTGCCCCCTTTTTAGCGTCAGCAAGGCACATATGCAGGGTTTAGGGTTTAGGGAAACTTCGGCTTTTCGGCTCAGGTTTAGGGATTGGGGTTTTGGGATTTGGAGTGTTTTTGTTAAGCGCCTCTTTTCCAACTCGCAGAGGCGCTTAAGGATTTGGAGTTTTGGGGTTCAGGGTTTATGGATTCGGGTTTCCAACCGCCTCTGCGACTCTCCCATCGCCCTCTCTGAAATCTGAAACATGAAAGAAAAACTCCTGAACTTCTAGGCTGTTCAGTAACCCACTGGGAAAAGTATTCCCGACGGCGGGGTCGGGGTCTAAATGGGAGTTGCCGAAAACGAGGGGCTCCTTTAAAGGGATCAGAAAGGGTTCTGTAAGGGGTTTAGGGTTTAGGGTTTGGGAGTTTCAGCAAATTTGGGGGCACCTTGTTTTTGGGGTCCTTACAATAAGAATTCTACTATTCAGGGTGCGGTCCCCTATCTTCGGAAACTCCCAAATCGTCAACCCCAAATGCGGGATGGGGAAACCGGGCTTCAGGCTTCGGCGACGAGGGTTTACCCTTGGACTTAGGGTTTACAGTTTAGGGTTAAAGTCCAGGCTGGTCAGTGGTACACTTTTTTACTTTCAGGTTTCTGGGTTCCTACTCTGAAATAAGAAGCCCCAAAAAGGAAGCCAAGCTCCACATGGGAGTTTCCGAAAATAGGGGACCTTAATGTAGTACGCTAAATAGCAGGATCCTGATTATAAGGACCCCTAAAGAAAGTACACATAATTTTCGGAAACTCCCAAATCCTAGACCCTAAACCCCTTATAGAACCCTTGTACTCTAATTTTCGGAAACTCCCAAACCCTAAACCCTAAACCCCTTCTAGAACACTTGTACTCTAATCTTCGGAAAGTCACAAACCCTAAACCCTGAACCCCTTACAGAACCCTTTTTTGATCCCTTTAAAGGAGCCCCTTGTTTCGGAAACTCCCACATTTCAACATCTTCAATCGGCTCTTTGGCTTCCACTTCAAGGGATTGTTGGGATGTAGGATCTATGGCTGAATGGGCTCGGGGTTCGAGCTCCCGTTGCAGGGTTTGCGGTCTTGCAGAAATCCATAACGAGTAATCGTACCCCGTTTCAACCCCAAACCCTAACCCCCAAACCCTGAAACCTGAACCCTAAACCCCCAACCCTGAACCCAAACCCCACAACCCGTATGCTAACGCCAGCCCCTCAGTTCCGGCTTAGAATCGAGCTGAGAATTGCTGCTTGTAGCAATCCGCGAAACCATAACGAGAAAAGATTGATTTGGAAGCTTTCGAAAATTGGGGACCCCAACAAAGTACCCCAAACAGTAGGGTCCGTATTGTAAGGACTCCAAAATAAGGTACCCCCACTTTTCGGACACTCCCATTTGTGCTCGGCGCCCTGATCATACTGCTTTGATCTTGAACCCGGAACTCCAACCACTAAACCCTAACCCGCCCGGCGCCAAACCCAAACCGACAAGCCCCGAAATCTGAAAATCAACAACAGGCACCATAGATTCGCACCCAAATACCCAATAAGACCCATAAAAGCCGCCACAACCCTATCCAAGTACACGAAACCCCTATAGCCTTTTTAAATAGTTTTTGCCAGGGGTCGTAGTGAGCCAAGTTTGCCTCCCACTTTACAGGATCCGGGCTCGTCTCTCAGGCTTGGGGTTTAGGGTTTAGGGTTTGGGGTTTAGGATCTGGGGGTTAAGGCTTTTGGGTGGTTTTTGGGATTTAAGGTTTTTGGGGATTTATGGGATTTTGAGGGTTTAGGGATTTAGGGTTTGGAGCGTAGAATTTAGGGATTTAAGGATTTAGGGCTTAGAGTTGAGTTCCTTGAAATCTAGGATGCCCAGTAACCTCGGAATGAAAAGGGCTCCCTTTTTGGTGTTGGGTAGCTTAGTAAGAAGCACCTAGGACTACAGAAAGGGAATAAGGGTACTACTGGGCATCCTAGCTGTTGATGATATAAATCCTGAACATACCCTAGGAACCCTAAACTCTGGTAATGATGGTAAAGTCTTTATTATGGATAATGCAGGATTTATATCACCAGCCCTAAACCCTATACCGTATAGATCCCTTAGAGGAGCCCCTTAAAGGTACCCTTCTAGATTCTAGATCCCTTTAAAGGAGCCCCAGGATTTATATCATCAACCGTGGGGCTTTGGGGTTTTAGGTAGGGTGCAGGAGCCTGGTTCAACCCAGGGTCGAGAAGGATTGCAAGGGCTGTGCTCTCTCTTTGGGTGTGCGATTCCCTCGATTCTTTAGGGGATTCTTTAGGGTTTAGGGGTTTAGGGTTTAGGGGTTTGGGGTTTAGGGCGTAGGGTTCAGGGGTTAATTAGGGTTTAAGTTACTAAACCTCTGAGCTTCAAACCTCCCCAGACACCCCAAATCAGTGAGCCCTAAACCCTAAACCCTCAACCCTAACTAGACCCGATATCTCCCCTATAGATCCATTACAGTACCCTTGTTATAGGATCCTTAAGGGAGGGTGGTTCAAGGGGGGAGGGTATAAGGAATCCTTAGGGGACTGTAAGGGAACCTTAGGGAGTACTAGGGAGAATTAGGGATCACTAGGCTATACACCCCCCTTGGACCCCCCTCCCTTAAGGATACTACAACCTTGGGCCATAACGGTTTACAGTGGCATTCGGTGCTTAAACTACAAGAACTACGAGTAAATGAAGCAGTTGCTGCATTCAATTATCTCCATATTAACAACACCCTAGATTTGCACTAATCAATGTTCCTTAGGAGCCTTATATACACACAACAAAAATGCAATACTAGAAGACAATTGGCCCGAAAGCATCATCAGCGAAGAGTGTTACGCTACGTCATAGAATCCAGTGTATAGGGTCATAGAGTCACCGAGTCAAAAGCACGGAGTCACAGAGTCGGAGTGTCACATACAGTCAAGAGTCGTACAAGTCATAGTTCATAGAGTCATCGAGAAATAGAGTCGAGTACATGTCAAGCACAAGTCATAGTTCAAAGAGTCATAGAGTCATATAGAGTCATAGAGTCACAGTGAGACAGAATCATAGAGTCATAGTGTTATAGAGTCATAGCGTCAGAGTGAGAAAGAGTCATAGAGTCATGGAGTCATCTATGTACCACGCACTTGACTTGATGTAGTTCACTCTATGAACACTAATGTTCAGGTTTAGCGGGTTTAGGGTATAGTCCAACATGACGCAGAAGTCTTCCTTTCCTAGCTCCGGAACCTCACTATATAGACATCCCTGATTACTGTGGTTTCAACGTGACTCTATGACTCTATGCATGGTCACTTTATGTCGCAGCAGTAGTAGTAGTAGTAGTAGTAGCAGTAGCAGTAGTAGTACTAGCAGTACCAGTACTAGTAGTAGTGATAGTAGTGGTAGTCGTAGTAGTTGTAGTAGTAGTCGTCGTCGCGTAGTCGCAGTCGTGGTCGTAGTAGTAGTAGTAGTAGTAGTTGTTGTTGTAGTTGTAGTTGTTGTTGTGGTACTAGTAGTAGTAGTAGTAGTAGTAGTAGTAGTAGTAGTAGCAGTAGTAGCAGTAGCAGTAGTAGTGGTAGTAGTAGTGGTAGTAGTAGTAGTAGTAGTACTAGTAGTAATAGCAGTAGTAGTAGTAGTAGTAGTAGTAGTATTCTTTTGTAGTAGTGGTAGTAGTAGCAGTAGTAGTAGTAATAATAGTTGTAGTAGTGGTAGTGGTAGTAGTAGTACTAGTACTAGTTCGAACACTCGACAACGCCAATTTCTGTGAAGGGTTGCAAGTTTCACCTCAACGCACATCAAAAGTAATAACTTTACCTCGCGTTCGAACACTCGACAACGCCAATCTGTGTGAAGGGTTGCAAAATTCATCTCAATGCACATCAAAAATTGCAACTTTACCTCGCGTTCGAACACTCGACCACGCCAATCCCTGTGAAGGGTTGCAAAATTCATTTCAATGCACATCAAAAATTGCAACTTTGCCTCGCGTTCGAACACTCGACCACGCCAATCCCTGTGAAGGGTTGCAAAATTCATCTCAATGCACATAAAAAATTGCAACTTTACCTCGCGTTCGAACACTCGACCACGCCAATCCCTGTGAAGGGTTGCAAAATTCATTTCAATGCACATCAAAAAATGCAACTTTACCTAGCGTTCGTGCATTCGACCATGCCAATCCCTGTGAAGGTTGCAAAATGCCAATCCCTGTGAAGGGTTGCAAAATGCAGTTGAGCTGCGCCCAAACCCTGTGAAGGGTTGCGCGGCGCCCGCAAAATGTGTAACTTTACTTCGCGTTTGAACACCCGAGGAAGCGAATCCCTGTGAAGGGTTCACGGCGCCCGAAAAATTTGTAACTTTACCTCGCGTTTGAACGCCCGAGGAGGCGAATCCCTGTGAAGGGTTGCGCGGCGCGCCTAAAATGTGTAACTTTACCTAGCGTTTGGGCGCTCGAGAGTTCCAATCCCTGTGAAGGGTTGCGCGGGCGCCTAAAATGTGTAACTTTACCTAGCGTTTGGGCGCTCGAGGAGGCGAATCCCTGGGAAGGGTTGCGCCGGGCGCCTAAAATGTGTAACTTTACCTAGCGTTTGGGCGCTCGAGGAGGCGAATCCCTGGGAAGGGTTGCGCGGGAACCCTAAAATGTGTAACTTTACCTAGCGTTTGGGCGCTCGAGGAAGCGAATCCTTGGGAAGGGTTGCATTCCCGATGGACGACGACGGTGCCACCCCTGGCTTTAGAAGAGAGATTTAGATACCGAGATGTAGAGAGTATGTAGAGAGGTAGAGAGTAAGTCAGAGAGTAAGTCAGAGAGTAAGTCAGAGAGTAAGTCAGAGAGTAAGTCAGAGAGTAAGTCAAGAGTAAGTCACGAGATGTAGAGAGTATGTAGAGAGGTACAGAGTAAGTCAGAGAGTAAGTCAGAGAGTAAGTAAGTCAGAGAGTAAGTCACAGAGTAAGTCACAGAGTAAGTCAAGAGTAAGTCACAGAGTAAGTCACAGAGTAAGTCACAGAGTAAGTCACAAGTAAGTAAGTAAGTATCAAGTGTAGAGTCAAGTATCAAGTGTAGAGTAAAGTATGGAGTCAAGTAAGTTGATTCTATGTCTGTCATCTATGTACTCAACTGCGGCGTTCCACACGGAAGAACCCTTCGCGAAGCTTTCGGGAATAAAACCATATCGAACCCTACCTCCTACGAACTGACGACAGGCGTTGACTTGAATGGATGATTTGCAGACAAATCAAGACCTAATTTAACACGGCTCATCATCTTACGCTCATTCTGGGAGGCAAGCTTTAGAGTTCAGGGTGTAGGGCGTAGAGTGTTGGATACTCGAACGTGCGGGCTTTGGTCCCGCGGCATGCTCTGGCATACTCGATGTCTCAAGGTTTAGGGTTTCGGGCTTCAAGGGTTAAGGGTAGAGAACCCGTTGCCTACCAGATTTTCGCTGGAAACTGCTCGAAACCCCATCCCAGACAACCTGCGCAGCCCAAAATCTCGAGTCGCATTCTAAACTCCTCAGACGCAGACCCCAAAACACCCTGCTGCGAAAGAACCGACACCCCCAACCCCTAAACCCTAAACCCTAAACCCCAACCAGCAAAAGTTCCGAACGCTGGCACTTCGGGCCCAGAACTGCTGCACCCCAAGTCTTACCGATGCTTAACTTAGAACCCTAGCAAAATTATCATTTTAGCTGTTTCTTAGGGATTATAGTAACCAAAAATCAAAAATTATTTCTAAGTACCCCTAAGTTACGGATCGCATCGAACCTTTGAAAGGCTAAGCGCAACAGGGTTTAAGGGATTAAGGAGTTGTGGAGCCGGGGCACCTAAACCCCTGAACCCTAAAACCCTGGAACCCTAGTAGAACCCTGACAGATCCCTTTAAAGATCCCTTATAGTAATAGATTGGGAGTTTCCGAAAATAGGGGTACCTTATTTTGGGGCCCTTAGAGTGAGGATTATAATATGTTGAGCACTATGCTTGGGTCCCCTATTATCGGAAACTCCCAGACCTTACAGTAACCCTTAATAGATCCCTTTAAAGGCCACCTTGTAGATCCCTTTAAAGATCCCTTATAGGAGGCCCACGCCTGCCACTTAAAACAAACCTTGAAGCAGCCCAAACTACCAATAAAAAAAAAAACGCGTTAACCTTATAGTACCCCTTAATCGATCCCTTTAAAGGCCACCTTATAGATCCCTTTAAAGATCCCTTATGGTAACCCTTAATAGATCCCTGTAAAGGCCACCTTATAGATCCCTTTAAAGATCCCTTATAGTAACCCTTAATAGATCACTTTAAAGGCGAAGGCGCCTCCAGGCCCTGGAGATGCGCGGCGGACACGGCTGCGACCTTTCCGGAGGTCTTGCGGTGACCTGGGGAAGGGATCGGGCTCGGGGGCTGCGCGGCGTGTTTAGGGATGTAGGGGTTTAGGGTTTAGGGGTTTAGGGTTTAGGGGTTTAGGGTTTAGGGTTTAGGGCTGCAGGGGTTTAGGGGTTTAGGGGTTTAGGGCTGCGGGGGTTTAGGGGTTTAGGGTTTAGGGCTGTAGGGGTTTAGGGGTTTAGGGTTTAGTGCTGTAGAGCCTTAGGGCTTGAATGCTTTGAGGCTGAACGTATCCCGGAGTGGAACAGGAGGGACGCAGTTCCACTGTTCGGGTGGACTACATTCTTTCTTTCTTAAGGCTCTGTGACGGTTAGGTCGCGCCTCTGGCAACAAACTAATTCGGTGAAAGGGCTACATTCAATCAACATGCTCGAATGTCCTCTGCGGGTAGATTCGAAATCTCAGACAACACTGACATTTCGAAGACACTTCCAAGAGGAGGCAATGTGCCACGATTATCCCAGGCTCGTTGGGGCTACAATATCGAAAACAATAACTTCAAATAACAATAAACACAATAGTAAAAATAAGAAGAGTATGTGTAAGTAATCGTGATGGTCAACAAAGCATACCTTAAAGGCCTTGGCCTGAGGAAATGGACCACTTAGATCACGCTTGATCTTGTTGTTGCTATTTGGATACTAGCCAATGAACATCATTGCGGTTTCAGGCAAAGCAAGTGTCTGAGAATGTCAGTAACACTCCTCGTCGTTTTGGCAGCACAAACCTACAAGACTCTGACGCGTTTTCTGAACTTTACACCCGGATCTGCTCCTAGACCCCAACCCACTACACCCTACACCCGACAACCTGAACCGAACCCCTAGATAAGACCATATGGCGACCTTGCAACAAGCTTGGAGTAGCCCTGTGTGGTAAGTTTATAGTATATAATCTTTCAAACAACGCTCTAGCAACCCTGCCGGAATTTGCCCCTCTACCAACTTTGCCCCTGAACCCTCAACTCCTCAAGCCACTTTGCAGTAAATGACAGTGCCCTAAGCAAAGGCTACGTCGCGCCCAGCTGCGCTTGAAGCGGTAGCTCTGGAAAGCCTGCATGCCTCAGCTGCTCGAACCATAAGGTTTTCGGGTTTAGGGTTTGGGTTTAGGGTTTGGGTTTAGGGTTTACGGTATAGGGTTTAGGGTTCAGGGTTTAGGGTTTAGGGTTGAGGATTGCTAGAAGGTTTGCAGAAATTTACTGCAAAGGATACGATTATGAAGCTACCAGAAGGCGTTACCATAAGAGCTACTGCAAGACTGCTGCAACGGTGACTAGAAAGGTACGACAAGCCTGCTGTAAGTGTTTAGGGATTCAGGGCTGCTAAGGGCGTAAGCCTTGGGTCCAAGGGGAAAAGGAGGGACCCTTTATAAGGACTCCTAGGTATATACCCTTAATATAGCTATTATATACCCATTATATAGCCCGTTATAGGGTAGGGGTCCCCATTAAGAGTCCCTCCTTTTCCCGTTTGATTGGGGTTTGGGTTTTCGGGCTGCAGCTCAAGGGCTTAGGGTTGAGGGTGCAGGGCCAACGTCCTTCCCTGAGCCAGGTAGAAGGGGTCCCTCCGTAAACCCTAATCCCTAAACCCTAAACCTCCTAGGCGGCGTAAGAAGGTTTCCATGCCCTAGGATTCTATAGGGTTTTAAAATGTTAGAGCAAAGTGCTGCTTTCGATAGTCCCATGAGGGTTCTGTCTGGGTGTCTAGCCGGATTTCTACAAGTGTGGGGCTTGACAGCTTCGGAATCTTCAGGTTGACAGTTTAGGGCGCATGGGGCTTGGAGCCTAGCGTTTGGAGTTTAGGGTTTAGGGTTTAGGATTTGGAGTTTAGGGTTTAGGATTTGGAGTTTAGGGTTTAGGATTTGGAGTTTAGGGTTTAGGGTTTGGTTTGGAGTTTAGGATTTAGGGTTTGGTTTGGAGTTTAGGGTTTAGGGTTGGCGTCGACACCCAATCCATGCTTACACAGACCTCTGCTGCCACCAAAGCCACTGCTCGAAAGCACCTAAATGGGCCTGCTGTAAGTTTTCTACCTTTGACACCACACTTCACCCACATACAAAGTCCCATGATCCTTCAAGTCATATAGGGGTCCCTGTCGGAAAAAACCATGACAAGACCCCTTTTTCGTCCCTCTATACTTCTCGTAGAATGTGCCCCAGATCTCTATCATAATCAATACGGCCGCAACATTACTTAGAGGATCATGGGACTTAGTAAGTAAGGTTATAAGTACCTTAATTGGGGTTATAAGTATAGTTACCTTAATTATAACCCGAGTTACTAAGTCCCATGATCCTTTAAGTACGGCCGCAAGAGAAAGGTTGAATTTCGAGATTCCCAGGTCCTCTCGGAGTTGGGACCCAGGGTGCCGGATCGAAGGCTCAGATCATCTATCCCGTCAAGTAGGAACCCAGAGAGCCCAATACCCCTTAACTAAGGAATATAGCTTAAATCATAATATGAAGCCCCTTATGATTTAAGGTATATTGCTTCATTAAGGGGTATTGGGCTCTCTGGGAAGCCTGCAAAGATGTCTAAAAAAAATGTTTTAGAGAGCTTCCAAAGGCAGAGAATGCCGATAGAATCTTTCTTTACATCACAGGATGGACTCCTTGAAACCCTGCCAGGGTTCAAAGTCCCTTAATGAGGATTCCTGGGACCGAAACCCCCCGAAAGCCTGCGTAGGTCCTAAAACCCTACGAATCTCAAAAGCACTGAAGCTCTCAGCTCTTGGCTTCCCAAAGCCTAAACCCTAAACCCTAATGGTTCATATTTAGACGACCTGCACCCTAACCCTGCGCTAAACCTCAAGTTAGAAGAAAGCGGGGAAAGCGAGGTGCACTGCGAGGCCCACTGCGCGGTCTTGAAATTTACGAAGGCGTAGCCCACGTTGGACATGGTTCCTTCAAGGGATCCGAGGGTTGAACCGGAGGAGAGCAGTTTAGAGGTTCAGGGTGTCGGGCTTTAGCCTAAACCCTAAACCCTAAACCCTAAAACCCTAAAACCCTAAAACCCTAAAACCCTAAACCCTAAACCCTTAACCCTAATGGGGCTTTAGGGCTGTGGGGTTTAAGGCTTCAGGGTTTTGGGATTCGGAGAAGAGCTCGGTAACCGGGTGGGCCTAACTAGAGTTTTGGGGCCCTACCTGTGATCGTACATTTCGGGCAGCCGGGAAATGTACGATGGAGGGGTTTGGCAATGTACTTCCGGCAGGGGCCCCGGTTGTACATAAACACGGGTTTTCGGTGCCAAATCAAGCTTTTTTTGGTTCAAGTTTCGCAAACCTTCTCAAACCGAGCGTCTCGGCCGCTTCTCCCTTGTGCACGTCAGCATCGCATGGGCTACCACGTTTTGTGTGTTTTCTCCAGTCTTGTGTTATCTGCGCTGTCTCTTGCTCTTGCTCTTTCTCTCTCCCCCCTCTTGGTCTCTCTCACTCTCTCTGTCTCTCTCACTCTGGCTCTCTTATTGTCTCTCACTCACTCACTCACTCATTCACTCATTCACTCATGCACTCGTTCGCTCACTCAATTCATTCTCTCTCTCTCTCTCTCTCCTTCCGTCCTTCCGCAAGGGTTGAATGGGCGAGTTAAGCCCCCGGGGCTTTAGGCCCGCCCGTTTTACGGGTTGAATCTCTCTCTCTCTCTCTCTCTCTCTCGGAAGGAGGACAAGGACTGCAAACCCGAATCCAACTAAACTTTGCACAGCTTGCGCTCCTTCGGCGGTCCTGCCTTCTCACCCCTCTGTGCAGCAGCTGCTCTTCAGCTGCCGCTGTACATCCACACTCTGGACTGGCAGCCCCTGTTCCGCGATCTGCGCGATCGCATTCCAGAGACATATACATATACATATATATATATACACACAGAGGAAGGATCAGCGGCTTCAAATTGTCCACGGAAGCGTTGCCGCCAGATCTGTGCGCAGCCAATCAGAATCGACGCCTGGAGCCACTTGCAGACAACAGTTGCCGCACGACGGCGCGGCACCCTAGAGTCTAGAGTCTAGGGTTTCTGGTTCCAGTGTTTCTGAGTTTAGGGTTTTCTGGTTCCAGGGTTTGGGGTTGAGGGCTTCAGGGTTTCTGGGCATGGGGTTTCCGGGTTTGGCCTCCAACAACTCAACAGCCTGCAATCCCTCTTCTAAGAAGCCTGACAAGCCCTTCTTTTTGAGTCGGCCGAATTGTACGTTGTCCAGTCATAAGGTACAATTCAGCCGACCCGGCCCCGGGGTACCTTTAAGGGTTCCTTTTAAGGGGGTTCCTTTAAGGGTTCCTTTTCCTTTAAGGGAGGGCTTAGGGCTTTGGGTTTAAGGCTTTACATTTAGAATTACGGCTTTAAGGGTTGGGGGTTTAGGGTTTTGGAGGGATGAGGGCTGGGGGCTTAAAGGAACCCTTAGAGGAACCCCCTTAAAAGGAACCCTTAAAGGTACCCCGGGGCCGGGTCGGCTGAATTGTACCTTATGACTGGACAATGTACAATTCGGCCGACTCAAAAAGAAGGGCTTGTCAGGCTTCTTAGAAGAGGGATTGCAGGCTGTTGAGTTGTTGGAGGCCAAACCCGGAAACCCCATGCCCAGAAACCCTGAAGCCCTCAACCCCAAACCCTGGAACCAGAAAACCCTAAACTCAGAAACACTGGAACCAGAAACCCTAGACTCTAGACTCTAGGGTGCCGCGCCGTCGTGCGGCAACTGTTGTCTGCAAGTGGCTCCAGGCGTCGATTCTGATTGGCTGCGCACAGATCTGGCGGCAACGCTTCCGTGGACAATTTGAAGCCGCTGATCCTTCCTCTGTGTGTATATATATATATATGTATATGTATATGTCTCTGGAATGCGATCGCGCAGATCGCGGAACAGGGGCTGCCAGTCCAGAGTGTGGATGTACAGCGGCAGCTGAAGAGCAGCTGCTGCACAGAGGGGTGAGAAGGCAGGACCGCCGAAGGAGCAAAAGATGCGCACAAATGATCTCGTTGCCATGGCGTCAAAGACCAACTGGTCAAGTTTAGTTGGGTTCGGGCTTAGATACTCAAGAGAGAGAAAGAGAGAAAGAAAAAAACGTCAAAGGAGAGACATCGAGAGAAGATGAGGGAAAGAACAAACAGAAGGGAGACAGTCAGATAGAAAAGGGGGGGAGAGAGGGGACAGAAAAAAAAAGATATTCACGAAAGAGAGAAAGAACAGAAGGAGAGAGAGACTGAAAAAAGAGAGACACAATCAAAAGGGAGAGAGAGAGAGAGAGTGCGCAAGCACGAGAGCGCGAGCGAGCGAAAAAGGGAGAGAACCGGAGAGCCGAAGCGATGATGATGTGCAGCCGGGAGAAGCGGCAGGATGTGGGGAGGTCGCCGCCACCTAATGACCACTTTCGCATGCACATACCAAAACACAACATAGCCTCCGGAATAATGTACGACAAAGGGGGGTCATCGTACATTACCGTCAATATGTAAATTAGCAGCCTGGTGTACGGGCACCCTCGTTGTACATTAGTTGGGCGCCCCCCTCTCGGTAATAAGTCTTGGCCTCCGGGCTTGCCGCTCCCGACACTTTTATGGGTTCGGGCTTTAGCCCCAAACCCCAAAGCCTAAACCCTACTTGGAGGATCATGGGACTAAGTAAGTAAGGTTATAAGTACCTTAATTAGGGTTATAAGTATAGTTACCCTAATTATAACCCTAGTTACTAAGTCCCATGATCCTCTAAGTAGACCCTAAAACCCCTCTTATAATAGAAACCCCTATAGATCCCCTTTAAAGGAGCCCTTTAAAGACTAACCCTAGTTACTAAGTCCCATGATCCTTTAAGTAACCCTAGCTTAGATGGGCCTTGCAAGTTCGTGGGGCCTTGTGGGGATTGATTGGGGCTTGGGGGTGTCGGGCTTACGGATCAGAGTCAGGGTTCGGGTCTTAGTTTGGGGAACTTGCGGTTACCCTAAACCCCGCAAGGTTTAAGGTTTAGGGTTTAGGGTTTAGGGTTTAGGGTTTAGGGTTTAGGGGTTGAGAGTTTGGGGAACTTACGGTTATTGCTGTTGGAGCATTTAGGACTCGAATTTTCGAAGCCCCAAGTGGACTAAGAAGGCTTCTAGCCTTCTGATTTCGTCTTCGGGTGAATCCCAAATCCCAATCCCCAGAGACCTCAAGACGCGAAAATGCAGCCTGGGGGGTTTTCAGCACAGATGAATTCCACAATACCGACTGAGTACGAGGTCTTCGTGTTTAGCACCGCAGCAAGGCAGGTTAGATTCGGTTAGACTTCGAGTACACGACTAGCTATGTGAGCCCTTGGGTTTAAGGGTAAACCGCCCCGCTCTGATAAAAGTCTGGCCGTGGTGATTTAGCGTCGAGGCCCGATATGGAGGCCTCTTAGATATGGCGATAATGCAGCCCAAACCGTAAACCCCGAGCGGTAACATGAAGAAGTGAAGGATTATATCTAAGTTGCTCATGTCCTTTGCCAATCGAGTGAGGTACCCTTTTCGTACCCCGCCGGGGGGGGGGGGGGGGGCCCTACCCATCAAGAACCCCTCCCGGTCCCAAGAATACCACCTTTAGAAGCCCTTATTATGCCCTCTGCATGAAGCATCTAAAGCCTTTAGGGTTTAGGGTTGCAATCTATTCCGAACACGGCAGCTTTCGGGGCCCGCCTTTGTCCAGCGGGCTGTACAGGAAGTCAAACTTGTTCGCGAAGCCCATCTCCTCGTCGGGCAAGCCCCAACAACCCTCAGCTTTAGGGTTCAACATTTTGGGGTCATTTTGGGGTTTAGGGTTTAGGGTTTGGGGTTTAGGGTTTAGGGGTTTAGGGCTTTGGGTTTTCATGGCTGCAGGACTTTAGGGCTTTAGGGCTGTAGGGTTTTAGGGCTTAGGGTTCACGTTGAACGACTAAGAGGCCGTTAACCATAAGACCCGACTGCTCTGTTGGGGATGACTAAACGGCGCCCCTGTCTTTCTATGCCGTGAGATCTTGTAGTTGGCGCTACGCTTACTTAAAGGATCATGGGACTTAGTAACTAGGCTTATAATTAAGGTAACTAGACTTATAACCACTTATAACCCCACTTAGGATACTTATAACGATACTTACTAACTCCCATGATCCTCCAAGTACTACATCCGAGGTCTCCTTCTCCCTCGGGTTGCCAAGCCAAAACCCGCACGGTTGAAGAGCTCGAAAGCAGTGGTTTACTAGGTTCCTGAAAAGCCTCTTTGCAATAAGGGTACCCTTTCTCACACCATTCGGTCTTAGTAAGGAGACCCTGAAGTAAAAAGGGCAAAAGGGTACTAGTTTAGAATCGATCGGTTCGGAGATTGGGGTTTCGGGCTCAGCGTTTGGAGGAACCCCTACAGAACCCCATCAAACCCCATAAAACGGGATGGGCCCTTGCAATAGCCCTTTTATAAAGCCCGCACTGCCTGTACGGGACCTTCAAGACACAACTAGAGAGCTCCCCTCTTCCCGGTTGACACTTAGTATATTTCATGGATCATGGGACTTAGTAACTGGGGTTATAATTAGGGTAACTACACTTATAACCCCAATCAAGGTACTTATAGCCTTACTTACTAAGTCCCATGATCCTCCAAGTAGGGGCCCTAATGATTGGACTATGGCTTCGGGCTATATCATACCATACTGATAGTAAGGAAGGACAACGAAAACTCTCCAATCCTGAACCTTCCCTACACTACAGCATGAACCCACAAATCCTTCAACCCTTAACCCCAAGATCCACCCCAAACCCCCGAACTCCATTTGGGAGCTTCCGAAAATAGGGGTACCTTATTCAGGGGTCCTTATAATAAGGATCCTAGCCATTTAGCTTTAACTGTTTGCGGGCGTTTCGCTTTAGGGCAGCATTCCGATCCAGGCCAGAAGCCCTGAACCACAAACGCTCCTCCAACTCCTGCATGAGCTCCCTCTGCGTGTAGCGATTGGGAATGTTGCGGATCCTCCGCCCGGGCGGCTGCAATCCCAAGTCCCTAAATCCTAAACTTTCAACTCCAGGAGGTTTAAAACGTGGGCCGCCGGGCTCACGGCAATGCTGGGCTAGGGTGAGCATGGAACGGCTGGGCATTTCGGGCCTTGGGTTTCGGGATTCAGAGCAGGGAGTTTGTTTCAAGAGTTCGAAAGGTTCAAAGGTTGAAAGTTCGAAAAGTTTCAATCTTTGGGGGGGGGGTGGGGTGGAAGGTTTGAAATTTTCAAGCTTCGAAATCTTGAAAGTTTGAGAGACGTGGACTTCGAATGCTTGACATGTTCAAAGTTTGAGAGTTTGGGAGTTTGAAGGTTTGTAAGTTGGAAGAGCTTGAAGATTGAATGCATTCAAGTTTGAGTTTGAAACCATGTTGACGTCTTCATTTTAGGGCCTGGACTCGGTAACGCCAACATGCACACGCCGATGCTCGTAACAAATCGTACACCTTGTCATGTGCTCACAACATACACACGCCGATGCCTGCAACAAATCGCGCCCCGTGTGATGTGTAATCTCACAACAGACGCACGCCGATGCCCGTAACAAATCGCCCCCCCTGATGTGTGATCTCACAACAGGCACACGCCGATGACAGTAACAAATTCTACACATGGTACCCGCTGCGATGTGTGATCTCGCAACATACACAGGCCGATGCCAGTAACAAATCGTGCCCCGTGTGATGTGTGATCTGGATCTGACATCATACACACGACGAATCCCGCAATAAACCGTACCCGCTGTCTTGTGTGATCTCCCAATAGACACACGCCGATGCCCGAAACAAACTACTGCTACGACTACGACTACGACTACGACTACGACTACGACTACGACTACGACTACGACTACTACTACGACTACGACTACGACTACGACTACTACTGCGACTACGACTACGACTACGACTACGACTACGACTACGACTACTACTACTACTACTCCTACTACTACTACTACTACTACTACTACTACTACTACTACTACTACTACTACTACTACTACTACTACTACTACTACTACTACTACTACTACTACTACTACTACTACTACTACTACTACTACTACTACTACTACTACTACTACTACTACTACTACTACTACTACTACTACTACTACTACTACTACTACTACTACTACTACTACTACTACTACTACTACTACTACTACTACTACTACTACTACTACTACTACTACTACTGTTACTGTTACTACTACTACTACTACTACTACTACTACTACTACTACTACTACTACTACTACGACGGAACCGCCAAATGAGGGAGCGTGTCTAAGATATATGTGATGAGCCGAAATCACCAATTGAGGGGGCGTGCTTGAGACATACGGTGAACCGAATCGCCAAAGAGAAAGCGTGTTTAAGATGAATAATTAGCCGAACGCACCCAAATGAGGGGGCGTGCTCGAGATGTACGGTGAACCGGAATCGCCAAAAGAGAAGGCGCGTTTAAGATATATGATTAACCGAACGCACCAAATGAGGAAGCGTAATACGATGAACCGAAAACGCTAAATGAGGGGATGTGTTTAAGATCGCCAACTGAAGGGGTGTGTGTTTGAAGATATACGATGTGCCCGAATCGCCAAATCGGGGCGTAATTAAGATAGATGGCGAGGCGCTATGATGACTGGAAACGCAAAACGAGGGTGGATGCTTAAGATATACGGTGAATCGGAATCGCCAAAAGAGAAGGCGTGTTTAAGATATGAGCTCATATGAAATTGAGCTTGCGAACAACGTCCACACACGTGACCGCATGTCGGGCCCTTCTGAAACTTTTGAATCTCGAACTTCCAAACTCTCAAACTTTCGAGCTCGAAACTCGGCGGACTTTCCAACTCGACACGGTTCAAACCTTAAAGCTTTGCAAACTTTCCATCTTTCGAACTCTCAAACCTTCGAACTTGAAACCTTTCGAAGTTTGAAACCTTCGAACTCTCACACTCGCGACCTCAGCCACAAGCCACAGATCGAATCTGAAGCCAACCTTTCAAACTCCAAAGCTTCCAACTTTCGAACTTTCAAGCTTTCTCGAAAACGTCGAATATTCGAAAGTGCAAACTTTCTAACTCTCAAACTTCGAAGGCCGATCGAACTCGACCGCGGCAAGAAGTTTGAAGCTTGAGTTTGAAGCAGCCAGTCGAGCTCGAAAGTTCGAGAGCTACTGTAGAGAGATTGAAAGTTCGAAAGTTTCGAGTTCGAAAAGTTCGAAGTTTGACGCCGGCTAGTTTGTGCATACCAAGGTGCACAAACTTTCGAACTCCATCTTTTCGAACCTTCAAAGCTTGAAACTTTCAAACTTCAACCTCCAAACTTTCAACCGTTCAAACCTTCGAGTTCGAACGACCTCGCTCGGGCCACCATTCATTGTTAAGGCCCCTATATTAAAACCCTGATCCTTCGGCAGCCGAAAAAATCGCTAAGGAAACCCTCCGAAACCCTATGTAGTCCGAAGCTGCTGTCATAGTTTAGGATGCCATGCCGGGTTTAGCATTTGGATTAAGGAATTAAAGTTTAGGGTTGAGTACATTCACTTCTACTTGTTTTTTTGACATAGAAAAAACCACGAAATCCCAAACCTCAAGAAAAAGGACACGAACTAATGGACTCCGCTGCAAAAAAAACCGGACACGAACTCCTCTCAAGGTCAAGGGTCGAGTGGGCGCAGGTGCCGGGTATCCGGATCGAGAAGATTCGGGACTAATGTAGGAACCCTAATCCAAAGGGGTCTATATAAGGGATCTATAAGAGTTACTATAAGGGTCTATGAGGGTTGGTATAAGGGGTCTATAAGGGTTGCTATAAGGGATCTATAAGGATTATTATAAGGGGTCTATAAGGGTTGCTATAAGGGGTCTATAAGGGTTACTATAAGGGATCTATAAGGGTACTATACTAATGTAGGAACCTGATAAAGAAACCTTGGGCCTTTATTAGGGCTCCTTGTATGGATCCTAGTGTTTTGGCGGTTATAGGCCCAGGAAGTCTTGATCAGGTTCCTACATTAGGGTTTGGAGTTTAGGGCTTAGCCTTCATGGCAGCATGCACTATAATAAGAGGCTGGTGAATAAGAGGCTGGTGCCCACAGCAACCCTTAAGCCTCAAGCATCACCCAGCAGGTTTTGCGGGCATCAGGGCTTGTTTCCTTCTTGTTCTGCTGTAGAACCTTCTTCATGAACCAAAACAGGCCAAGAAGGAGCCGCAGCATTCGATACGGCTCCCCCCCAAAAAAAATCTCACCACGTGGCTACACGAAAATTCCGTGATTGAAAACTTCGCAAACTGCTAGGTAGTTGGATGCCCTCCAAGCTCTGTTCAAAGCAGGAACCAAACGTCAAACTCTGCAGGCTGCTGGGTAGTTGGATGCCCTCCATGCTCTGGTCGAAGCCGTAGCCAAACGTCAAACTCTGCAAGCTGCTGGGTAGTTGGATGCCCTGCAAGCTCTGGTTGAAGTCGTCGCCAAACGTCAAACTCTGCAAGCTGCTGGGCAGTTGGATGCCCTGCAAGCTCTGGTTGAAGGCGTCGCCAAACGTCAAACTCTGCAGACTGCTGGGTAGTTGGATGCCCTGCAAGCTCTGGTTGAAGCCGTAGCCAACAGTCAAACTCTGCAGGCTGCTGGGTAGTTGGATGCCCTGCAAGCTCTGGTTGAAGTCGTCGCCAAAATTCAAACTCTGCAGGCTGCCGGGCAGTTGGATGCCCTGCAAGCTCTGGTTGAAGTCAAAGCCAAACCTCAAACTCTGCAAGCTGCTGGGCAGTTGGATGCCCTGCAAGCTCTGGTTGAAGTCGCGGCCAAACGTCAAACTCTGCAAGCTGCTGGGTAGTTGGATGCCCTGCAAGCTCTGGTTGAACTCGTCGCCAAGCCTCAAACTCTGCAGGCTGCTGAGTGGTTGGATGCCCCCCAAGCTCTGATTCAAGTTTTTGCCAAACGTCAAACTTTTCAGACTGCTGGGTAGTTGGACGCCTTCCAAGCTCTGTTCAAAGCAGGAACCAAAGGCCAAACTCTGCAAGCTGCTGGGTAGTTGGATGCCCTGCAAGCTCTGGTTGAAGTCGCGGCCAAAATTCAAACTCTGCAGGCTGCTGGGTAGTTGGATGCCCTGCAAGCTTTGGTTGAAGTCGCGGCCAAACGTCAAAATCTGCAGGCTGCTGGGTAGTTGGATGCCCTCCATGCTCTGGTTGAAGCAGATGCCAAACGTCAAACTCTGCAAGCTGCTGGGCAGTTGGATGCCCTCCATGCTCTGGTCGAAGCCGTAGCCAAACGTCAAACTCTGCAAGCTGCTAGGTAGTTGGATGCCCTGCAAGCTCTGGTTGAAGTTGCGGTCAAACGTCAGACTCTGCAGACTGCTGGGTAGTTGGATGCCCTGCAAGCTCTGGTTGAAGTCGTCGCCAAACCTCAAACTCTGCAGGCTGCTGGGTAGTTGGATGCCCTGCAAGCTTTGGTTGAAGTCGCGGCCAAACGTCAAAATCTGCAGGCTGCTGGGTAGTTGGATGCCCTCCATGCTCTGGTTGAAGCAGATGCCAAACGTCAAACTCTGCAAGCTGCTGGGCAGTTGGATGCCCTCCATGCTCTGGTCGAAGCCGTAGCCAAACGTCAAACTCTGCAAGCTGCTGGGTAGTTGGATGCCCTGCAAGCTCTGGTTGAAGTCGCGGTCAAACGTCAGACTCTGCAGACTGCTGGGTAGTTGGACGCCCTCCATGCTCTGGTTAAAGCAGTTGCCAAACCTCAAACTCTGCAGGCTGCTGGGTAGTTGGATGCCCTCCAAGCTCTGTTCAAGGCAGGAACCAAACGTCAAACTCTGCAGGCTGCTGGGTAGTTGGATGCCCTCCATGCTCTGGTCGAAGCTGTAGCCAAACGTCAAACTCTGCAAGCTGCTGGGCAGTTGGATGCCCTGCAAGCTCCGGTTAAACCTGTCACCAAAAGTCAATCTCTGCAGGCTGCTGGGTAGTTGGATGGCCTGGTTGAGCCCTTGGCTAGAATACCATGTGAGTGACATCGTTTCGTTCACGGCAGCTACATCAGACACAGTCTTCTGCTCGAGGAGGCGCTCCCAAAGCATCGCGACACGACCCGCGCCAAGCTTCCGCACCACGTACCAGATCTCGTCGCACTGGACTTGTTGCAGCAGCAGCTGGCGCTGATCGATGACGCAACCGCCGGATGTCAGCACAAGTAACCCTGCAGGTTGGCCAACTCTGGCTGCGATGCGTTCCGCTACTTCCAACCCGGTTTCGGCAATGCTGACGTCCAGCTCAAGGCTGGAACCTGCCAGGCAATGAACGTTCACGGTCCGCTGGGAGCTGTCCGGACAGGCCTCTGAAGGCTGCGGGACGCTCAAAATCTGCTTCATGGTGCCTTCGGGCGCATGCAATCGGCCATGGCGTTGGCGGCGTTTCCTTGATACACTAAAATCAGAAGATCGGTAGTTCCCAAGCTTAGGCTAGAATTTAGGCTCCAAGGTGTGAGGAAGACCCTAAAACGATCCGAAAAGAAATCATCCCCAAACGCTTGGGGCTCAGCGGTGAGGCCTTCCTCTGTGAGCTAAGATAGAGTGAAGGAACGTGCAATCTTGCTTATTGCTTGAGTAGTCGTCTCGGAAAGACAACCTGAGTATCCCTGTCGTAACAACAGAGTTCCAATGCAGAAGAAGCATTATCGCGGCGCCGTCGTATCGACTGGTTACTGTTGCATGGGTGCTTGAAAACCTGAGCCCTGAGCCCTAAGCCCACGACAATCAAACCTGAACCCTACATAAACCTGTGCGGCTCAAGAAGCGGCAATTTTGAAACGGGCAACTCTAAGCCTAAGCCCTAAAACCTTAACAACTCAAGCGTAACCGTCTACAGGCTGTGTCACAACTGCTGCAACCGCTACTACTCCTAAAGAGCTGCTACTGCTGCTGCTACTCTCAACAACGCACGAATGAAGCCAACAATGGGCAGCTGTACACAAAACGAGATGAGCCGATCAAAGGCAGCAACGACGGTCTGCCGCAAGCGCCAAAGTCCGCCCAAGTAAGCCAAATAAATGCTTCCCTTCGTTCTCGTGGTTGAGGATCCGAGGAAAGGTGCAAAGGTCCATTGGAGGTTATACATTGGCTGGCGCCCTCGCATAAATACTATAATATACTACATAATATATAGCATATACTAATACGATATACTATATACCTTACACCCCGACATAGAAATCACGAACTCTAGGGCCCCGGACATCAGCGTCGTGATCTCTGCCGACTGGCTTTGGAACTCGGCCTGCAGGTTCACATTCCTGAGCAGTTTTAGACTTTGGTGCCTTTAGGGTATGGGGTTTAGGGCTTAGGGTTTAGGGTTGTAGGGTCAAGGACTTAGAGTTTAGGGTATGGAGTTGCAGGTTTAGGGCTTTAGGGTTCAGGGCGCTTTGTGTCTTGGCTTGCAGAGGCTTTCACAGTATCTCCAAAGAGCGCCTTACAGTGACTTCAACAAGGCTCTATAAGCTTCAGGGTTTCATAAGGACTTTTCGAGTTTGGCGGCGCCTACTATAAGTCTATAAGTGATCTATGAGATTTTGCAAGGGTGTTTAAAGGATTTAGTCATGGTTGTCTAAGGCACCTCGGTCTCAATCCCATGAGGTCGATGCTTTAGGGGCTTTGAGGTTTGGAGCTAAGAGCCGTGGGGTTTAGGGTTAAGGGGTTTGAGGCTTACTGTATGGGCCTGAATGATTACCAATGCTATTTTGGGGGTTCCTTATTATAATTGTAGTATAATGGGCCTCAAAACCCTATTCTAATTAATAAGGCCTTCATATTGTCGTACCCTTACAGATCCCTGATAGTAACCCTTATAAACCCCTTGAAACGGGACCCTGTAACGGAACCCTAATCGAATTATTAGAGAGGCTCTTTATATTAGGCCAGGCTTCTGGAATTTCGGGATGCTCCTTGGTATCGAGATCAGGACGGGCAGCTTTTCAGACAAATCCCGAACCGCTGAATGCTAAAACGGGGACCTTGATGCTGATAATGGGGCTCACAAAGCGGTAGATCAGGGTTGGAGAAAGGTACTAGAATATCCGGACCTGGATCATTGAACAGGGTTTTGAGGCAGAATCTAGCATAATTACGTACCATAAGGGAACCTAACAAATATTTGGTATCTCTCCCACGCCTATGGTACACCCTGAATGCCAGGCATTTCGTCCCGGGCGCTTCGGCACGCGATTGTGGCGGCTCTCCCGGGGGAGGCCGCGAGAAGGCTTGTCCTTGTATCCGTGGCATTTCTCCTGTGTGGCAAGGACCCAAGCCCCGAACCCTGGACCCCAATTAACCCCCTGTACCACGAAAAAAATGAACCCTGAACCAAAACATCCTAAGGCCTGCTAATACTTCATCTCAAAAGCATCTCATGTTCTTGACTCACCCGCCACCAGCTTAAGTGATCGGCTAGCTGCGTCAACCGCCACGAGCTTTTGCTGTGAGTCTGGTTTTCGCTTCACTCGTCAGTGCTGTTACTAGTTCTTGTCGACGTCCTACCCTGCCATGACATCCTCATACTGACACATGGGTGGTTATCAAAATTATGGTCCCGCTTTGGGTCCCTATCATAATACGACACCGATTATCTAGGATACCCAACAAAGGACTTTAATTTTGACAACCACCCACATGCACCAGTAGCAGCCCGAGCACCGACAGGGGCATTAGCAACGACAGCAGCACTCGTACTTGTCGTCGTCGTCGCCGTCGCCGTCGTCGTGATTTTCGTCGTCGTGGCAGTAGTAGCAGTTGTAGCAGTTGTAGCAGTGGTAGCAGTAGTAGCAGTAGGCTGTAGAGGAGGAGGAGCAGGAGAAGTAGTAAGCAATGCTACAGCTCCTCCTCCCTCTCCTCCGCTGTCCGCAGCTTGCACTAACATCAAACCACGTGTCAACCTCCATCTTTGCATCATTGCAAGAAGCCAGAAGAGGTTGCAACACAAGCAAGGAGAGGTTGCGGAAATTGTGAGTACTGCTCAGCCTGGCGCTAGATCCAAGCCCTGAACCTGACGCTCACGACGTCCTGTGCCCATTGTGATGGTGATGGCATCGGTGTATTGAAAGGCGAGCCATCGTAGCCCATCGAGGCATTCGAGTTCTCGGCCTGAGCCCAACACTTCCTTTTGCTTTACAAAAACAAGAACTCTAGGCGGTGGTGGAAAGCATGAATACACCACGACTACTGGCAAAAGCAACACATTATACCAGGTTTGCATCCATAGTCAGCATCACATCTGTTTTAGAACTACTGGCATTAGTATTGAATACTGAAACTAGTACGACTATCAATGTTGTAATCGCAGTGGTCTTCGAAATATGTCGTCAACGTCGTGATAGTCGTCGTTGTCGTCGTTTTCGTCGTCGTCGTGGTCATCGTGGTCGTCTGGTTCTCGTTGTCTGCCTCCTCGTCGTCAAGGTCGTTATCATCGCTGTCTGTGTTGTCGCCGTCATTGCTAGCGATATTCGGAGTCCCACATCGAAAGACCACTCAGGCAAGGAAGCTAAGATGGCAGTGCACAGAACCTGCTCGCTGAAAATGCCGGTGTATCGATGGACGGGTGGATGGTGCTGTGTGCGTGCGACTGTGTGCGGGTGTCCGTCCGAGTGTATGCGCATGCGCCGATTAATCTGCATACTTGTGCTTGTCTGTGACTATGTTTCGTTGCGTGTATATATCCGTACGATGCATGCAAATTTTTTGGGCGTAAAACTCCCGCATATTGATCAACTACTCTATGGACTTGTCTCTACATCCGAGTGCGGGCTTCCCTCTATTCCTACAGTGTCTTGCGTGGCACAACACTACACTTGGAGGGTCGGGGGACTTAGTAACTGGTTATTTTCGGGACTTATAAGTACCATAACCCCAAGTAGGGTCCCTTTTAGGGTACTTATAAGTCTACTTACTACCTACTTACTAAGTCCCCCGACCCTCCAAGCAGCTCAGCCTGTGCTGCACAAAGCCCTCTGCCCCGAACCTCATGAAACTCCACATGGGAGTTTCGGAAAATCAGGGATACCTTATTTTGGGGGGTCCTTTTAATAAGCATCCTTTTGGGGGGTCCTTTTAATAAGCATCCTCCTATTTAGGGGTGCTATATTAGGCCCCTGAACCCTAAACCCTAAACCCCAAACTCGAAGCCCAAGCTTGCCCCCAAACCTCCAAACTCCGCCCCCCAACACGAGGCTTCGCGCCCAGCAAGACAAGACCATCATCTCAAAAAACCCTCAACTAGACCCTAAAGGTTATTGTAGGGGCCTTAATAATTAGAGTAGGTTTTTGGGTGATATTCTAGTGTACTTATAAAAAGGAACCCCCAAAACCCTATTCTATAAATATCAGGCCCCTACATTACTATCATGGGCTTATAAGGCTTTGAAATAGGGGCCTGATTGATCATTCCTATAGGGTTTCTGTGGTATACTACCCTAAACCCTAAACCCTAAACCCAAAACCCTAAACCCTAAACCCTGATCCCTAAATCTGCCCACGTGGCCCGGAACCACGAGGTGGGACCGTAGAGGAACTTTTGCTCCCCACCGGAATCCCAGCTGCTGCCGGAATTGCTGCGCGACACTCCGTACCTTTGGCCGGTTTAGGGTTTCGGGTTTGGCCGGTTTAGGGTTTAGGGTTTAGGGTTTGGCCGGTTTAGGGTTTAGGGTTTAGGGTTTGGCCGGTTTAGGGTTTAGGGTTGAGGGTTTGGCCGGTTTAAGGCTTCGTGTAGAGCTCAGGGGATAATGCAGGAACCGGATTAAGAAACCCTGGGCCAATAAGCCCCAAAATAGAAAGGTTCTTATAAGGCAGCCTAATAAGGGCCCAAGGTTTCTTAATCAAGCTCCTACATTAGGGTTTAGGGCCGAGGGTGGTAACACTGCAGTAAACACGAGGATGTCAAGATGTCAACATGTGCAGATGTGTGTGTGTAGCTCCGTTTGCGTGACTTCGCGCTTTTGCCAGCAACTTGCGTGGGGAGCCAGTCGCGATCCAAGGACATATTGTGACAGATGAAGACCGCCGGCAAGAAGATGTAAGTTGCAAGGTTTGTGCAATTCGTGCCCGAGGTGAACCCTAAACCCTACAGGTTCGGAGTTACATAAAAAAAAAGAAACGAACCTTGACCATGTACAATTTCGGGCGTGGGTCCTGTAGATTGTGGGTCTTAAAGTTTCAGGGTTTAGGGAATTGAATTTGGGAGCCTTTTCAACGGCGAAACGTTGGCCCACTATAGCTAATACGGTTTATCACAAAGACTGCATCACAATGATCAGGGCCCTTGTTGTTCAGACACATGCATTCGACTGCACTAGGAAGATTCTTCTTATGAGCACTGTGGGTTCGGCCTTCATCTCTCACAAAGCCTAGATAAATCTGGGGCCTTGACAACTCTGTAACAGGGTCCGAGGGGGTGTATTATCGTTGTGACTATGTTCGGGAACCCCAAAAAACTACTAGAGTGGATTTTAAGGGGTTTATCGTTATGACTATGTAAGGGAACCCCCAAAAAAACCGACAAGAGTGGGTTTTGGAGATGATACTGTAGACACAAAAAGGGAGCCTGAGAACCCAGCCCGCCAACGATTCAGGCCCCCGAAAAGTAAAACCCCTGAGCCTTAAGCCTCAATCCCAAAACAGCCATGGGGCAACTCATGAGGGTGCCTGACCTCAACCCCAAACCGTAACGCAACAGAAGCCGCAAGGAGCCATGGGGCAACTGATAAGGACACCAGACCTAAACCCTCAAACCGTAAACCCTAAAACCTAAACCCAATCCCAAAAGAACCGCCGAAAGAGCCATGGGGCAGCTCATTAGGACGCCGCTTCTCGTGCATGTCCGGTGCATCGAAGGTTGCCGGCTCCTCCCACTTTGATCCGGGATCCAAGTTCGATGTCGTGGTTTAAGGGTTTCGGAGTTTTGGGTTTAGGGTGTAGGGTTCAGGGTGTAGAGTTTAATGGTTGGATTTACTGTGTGGGGTGTAGGGTTCAGGGTTTACAAGGCTCTGTGCTACATGCCTTACCCGCATGCGCTGAACCCCATATGCAAGAACACAGTGGCTCCAGTCTTTCGTTTCTGCCCGCAGGCGCGACACGCTTTGGGATTGGGTCCCTAAACCCTAAACCCTAAACCCTAAACCCTAAACCCTAAACCCTAAACCCTAAACCCTAAACCCTAAACCCTAAACCCTAAACCCTAAACCCTAAACCCTAAACCCTATATGCAGCATCGGCAGGCCAGGAACTCCCAACTCATGCAAGAGCACATCGCGAAGGAACTTCGGTTGGAGATGTCGCCCAAAGCACAAAAGTACTTCTTGGCAGTGCGTCCATTGCACAGTACGGGAATCCGAAAGCAGACAGGGAAGGAATGAGAAGGCCTTTCGAACCCAACTGTATTGCAAATAAGAACTTCGCGTGAAAATCCTCGCCCCTAAACCCTAAACCCCAAACCCTAAACCCTAAACCCCTAAACCCTAAACCGAACCGAGCGTCTAGGTAAGTTTCCGGCGTTGGCGCTCGGCTTGGGTCAGAGTTGGGGATGACAGGGCTTCGGTTAGGACTTATACGGTTGATGATACAAATCCTGCATTACCCATAATAAGGAATATACCATAATTCCCACAGTTTAGGGTCCTTAAGGCCATGCAGGATTTATATCATCAACCGTAGTAAACCCCAACAAGTTGGAAACCTGATTCAGGACAAATAGTGCTGGGATTCCCTATACAGTACTCTTAAGGTCTGAGGCTATTGGGCTTCCAACTTTTGGGCTTCTACTGTAGGGCCTTTATGGTTTAGGGTTTAGGGCCATTCATGACGGAATGTCATGTAGGGAGGCTCCACGGACGACAGAATGCCAACAAGGGCCGTGAGATTCGGATTTAGAGGCCCTCCAACCCTGCAAACCATTAAAGCTTGGACCCAGCCCCAAACACCCGTAGGGTTCGGGGTTTGACAAAGGGGCCCAGCGACCAGAATTGGGTCTTGTAGTATATGGTAGTAGAAACTCTATCAAGAAACATGCAAGCTTGCATCTCGAATGCCCAAGCCCCTAAACCCCAAAGCACGAATTAAACCTCGAACCATGTACTTGCACAGTCTGAGATACGCTTGCTCCACACCCCTCAAAAAATACCAACACCCAAAACCAGCCCTTAACCAAAGCCCTAGAAATCATGTTCTGCCAACATAGATTTCCAAACAACGATAGAGCCCCACGACGTCTACGACGAGAACGACCACGACGATCAAGCACCCGGGACAACCAGGACATCACGAGCGCAACGACGACCAGGACCGCGACGACCGACCACCAGCAGACCACCCTAAACCCTAAACCCTAGGAGATCAGGAGACCACAAGAAACCACTGCGAAACCATCTGGGCTCCACGATTACCACAAGGCTTCCCGTCCCTGTCTGGCAGGTTTTGAGCGTCTTCAGGCCACCATCCCAAAAATCGCGATTCGGTGTTCTAAGGACACGCTTACCGGTTTTACCGCAATGCATGTCGCTTTCCGGAGGACACGGTCGCACGCGGAGTGCACAAGTCAAGCTGTGCACCGCGCCAAAGCGGGAATGCGGAAAATTTCGCGGGTGCCTCGTGCGCACACTACCTCTCAATGTTTCGGCCCCATCGTGTGCGCCAAACTGCTTGGAGAACAAACCGCCCGAAACCACATGAGGACCCTCCTTTACCCAAATACTTCTGAAAGCCATATACAAAAAGAGTATAAAGAAAAGACCTGGAAGCCTTCCAAGCCCCCAAGAGCTTTCAAAGACAAAAGACGTCAACACTCCCCTGGCCTCTTCAATGGTCAGATCGAACTCCACCGGCTCGTCGCTGTTGTTCTCAGTCCAGCAATCCTTCAGTCGGTTGAAGAGGGCTTAAAGGCTTGAGGGTTCAGAGTTTAGGGCTTATACACCCTACCTAAACCCTGTACCCTCATGGGTTTGAGGGGGTTTTAGCGTCCTTGCAGCTTCTTGGCTTCTGAAATTTAGGGTGCTTGTAAGTTCTGAGTTTACAGCTTATCGGCTTGTAGTTCAGGCCTCCTGGGTTGCAACAGGGTTAGGGACTGCAGGATTTTAGCAACAGATTTAGCAGGCCTGGTGGAATGCAGACGTTCATCGGTTTGCGATTTAGAGCATGCATTTCAGGATTTTATGGAATTTGCGGATTCAGGCTTCTGGGGGGTTGGGGATTTAGGTGGCCGAGCCGACAAATGCAGGTCTTAGGGCTTTCTCGTTTTGGGGGTTTAGGGGTTTAGGTTGGGTACTGCCCCCATACAGTAACAGTCTATAATAGGGCTACTGTTAAGGTCCTAATATATCTATATTATATATTATGAATATTATCCAACTGTTACTGAGTGGGGGCAGGACCCAAGGTTTAGGGTTTAAATTAGGGTGTTGAAGTGGCGCTGACCCCCGAAACCCTGAACCTCTCGAACCCTGAACCCTAAAACCAAACCTCTACACCTGAAACCCCCCAAAGACTCTAGGCAAAAAGAAGATAGCACACAGTCTGAAAGACAACTCGAAGCTTTATGTAGGGGCCGGAATAATATTCTCAAGGCCTCTATACTAAATCCTTATAGTAGCCCTTATAGTAGTCCTTATGGACCCCTTTACAGGAACCCTTTATATAGATCCCTTTAAAGGAACCCTTTAAGGGAAGCCCTTGCTTGAAAGGTTTAGAGCTGCAAGGCTTCAGCTTGGGGATCCTGCTCTCGCGCTCCTCTTAAAGTGTTCCTTAAAGGGGTTCCTTAAAGGGTTCCTTAAAGGGTTCCTTAGGGTTCCTTAAAGGGTTCCTTAAAGGGGTCTATAAGGACTACTATACAGTAAGGTAAGGGGCTTTAACTACTGGAATAGGGCTCCTTTAAAGGCTTCCTTAAAGGGGTCTGTAAGAGATCTATAGAAGGGTTCTATGATAAGGGTTAGGGTTTAAGGGGTTCCTTTAAAGGGCTCTATAAGGACTACTAAGGGCTACTATAAGGATTTAGTAAGGATCTATAGAAGGGTTCTATGATACAGGGGCCGTAGATAGTTAGAATAGGGTTTTGGGGCCCCGGAACCTCTGGGTCTCAGGTCACAGGTGTTCGAGTTCAAGGGTTTAGGGTTTAGGGGTTTAGGGGTTTAGGGGTTTAGGGGTTTAGGGGTTTAGGGGTTTGGGGGTTTAGGGGTTTAGGGTTTAGGGGTTTAGGGTTTAGGGGTTCTGGGTTTGGGGTTGAGGGGTTTAGGGGGTTTAAGCTTCGTGGACCATGCACCTTCAACCCCAAAGCCCAAGGCCAAAACCATCAAACACGAAGCAGAAGCTGAACAGGTCAGAGTTCTCACCTGATTCATGATCATAGGTATGGCAGCGAAAGCAGCACTGAGCGACAAGTTGAGAAAAGACTACTGACAAAGATAACACGATCAGAACAGTCGACGTCATCAGGATTACCACACCTTAAAGAGCCTTTACTGTCCATTACACGTGCTTAATATGTATAAAGTCCTGGTGCTCGCGACTTGTGTAAGTATAGTGGCAAAAGTATTGGTCATAGAAAGAATAAGCAGTAACAGTGCCAGTAGTCGTCGTCGTCGCAGCCGTAGCTGTAGTCGCAGTCGTAGTTGTAGCCGTAGTCGTGGTCGTCGTCTTCGCCGCAATCGTAGTAGTAGGAGTGGCAATAGGGGTAGCAGTGGTAGCAGGAGTTGCAGTGTATTGGTGGTAGTAGCAGACGTCGAATAGTAGTAGTCGATGTCGTAGTCGTGGCAGTAATACTGGTACAGGTACTGGTACTAGGACATCCTCTTGAATTCCCTCGTTGTAGCCCATATTATCCCCTTTAAGGAACCCTCTTAGAACCCTTTGTAGTAACCCACATCATGACCTCAGAGGAACCCTCTTAAAACCCTCTTGCGGTAACCCATATAGTCTCTACTGAACTTAGAACCCTAGCAAAATTTATAATTTTAGCTTAGGGATTATAATAACCAAAAATTAAAAAATATTTCTAAGTACCCCTAAGTATAGTACCCTAAGGAAGGACCTGAGAATGCCAAAGTCAGGTCTCTGTGATCGACCCATTTGAGCAGGCTCGCGAACGGTTGGCTTCGAAGGAGGTCATGGTGCCTGGGATTTGAAGGATTTAGGGTTTAGGGTTCCTTTAAAGGGTTTAGGGTTTAGGGCTTAGGGGTTGAGAGCTCAGGGGTTTAGGGGTTTAGGGGTCTAGGGGTTTAGGGCTCACGGTCAGATAGCTTGTAAGGGTCTCTGTGAGGGCTACATCGAAACCTTATAGGGCTAGCGTAGCGGCTTTAACAACTAGACTAGGATTTTGAGGCCCCTGATACTATAATTACAATAAGGAAACCGCAGAATGATATTGGTAATTATTGAAGCCTCCCTACATTATATGGGGTTTCGAGTTTAGGGATAGGACTGGCTTCTTGACAGGGGAACGTTTCGGGGCGTGGTGGCCCAAGATTTTATGGTTTAGGAATCAGCTTTGAGATCGCTTCTTCCGTTTTAGGGTTTAGAGGGAATCTTACCGTGTAGACCTATATTAGCCCTGGGGCCGCTGAAGATGTGAGTGGTAAGGATGCTGTTGGTGCTACAAATAAAGGTGGTTGTGACACCGAGGATTACAGAGGCACTCTTGACAAGGCTGATGCCGATGATAGTCGTAACTCAAAACTGCTACTGGTACGCTCATGCTTTTTCGCTGCCCTGTGCTAGTAACAACGCTAGCACGAAGTCGACAAAACCGCCACTGATACGACTGATGCAAGTGACTTTAACAATGACGATGCTCGTGCCGGTGCTAAGAATGATAATCATGCCGAGCAGTGCCGTTTTGTGTTGCTGGTGCAGCTAATGGTGCTTAAAGCTGATAGTTGTACTCCTACTGCCACCGCCACTGCTACCTGATGCTGCGGCAGCAGCTTGTGGTTCTTATCAGTTGGAGACATCATAATTTTCATCGTTTTCATCCGTGCCGTCATCATTACCATCGCGGCCAACACCATCAGCCAGCCTTGGCGCCATCAGGACCACCAGCACCAGCACCACCAGCACCAGCATCCCAACCAGCACCAAAGCACTACCAAAGCCATCAGCATCGGCATCACCATCACCATCATCAACACCATCGACATAAATGTCACTATCGCCAACTCCAGCATCAGCATCGACATCGTGGTGGCCATCCGCATCGTCACCACCACGAAATTGACATCTTGTTGTTCTTCACTTGTCATCATCATCAAAATGAGAACTTCTATTTAGGTACGGCCCCCATACAGTAAGAGTCTGTAATAGGGCTACTATTAAGGGCCTACTATATCTATATTATGAATATTATTCAACTATTACTGAGTGGGGGCCGTACCCAAACTTCTATCGTGCAGCTGCGGTGCTCACCGAGGCGTTGGAGGCGTTGCGGTCCATGCTCTTCTTAGCATCAGTATCGCAGGCCTGTCACTCGATGGGTGCCGTCAAAATGGAGGGAACAACTCCTACACTGAACCCTGAAGCCAGTGTAGAAACCCATGCAACCGTCATAAAGACATTGCAACCTCACATACAACCTATTGAAAGACATCCATACCCCACATCTAACCCCATAAAATTCCCATTGACCATTGATGAACCCTTAAGCCTGAAAGCAGCGTATGTATGATGATAAGAGGAAGCAGAAGAAGGCCGGAAATGAGAGTAACAGCAGTACTGGCAACAATAGTCTTAGACGGCAATCATGTTCAAAGTAGGTTAGAGTAGCAACTACAACACATGTTACACACCACTTCTAAGGGAAGCTACCTTTAACCCTAAAGAATCCCTTAAAGGAATCCTTAAACGAACCACTCAAAGGAACCCCTTAAAGAAACCGCAAAAAAAGGCCTTTAAAGGAACCCTTACAGGATTGCCGAGGAGCCCAGGAAGCCTTCCTCTCACGCGGTCGCGCCGCCTGGGGCGACGCGGCGCCCGCGGCGCCTGAGCTTCGAAGGCAAACCCAAAAAGGGGTTCAGGGTTTAGGGTTTAAGGATGAAGGTTTAAGGGTTTAAGGTAGGGTTTAGGGTTTAGGGTTTAAGGTTTAGGGGTTCAAGGTAAGGTTTTTGGCTTCGGGTTTGAGGTTTAGGGGGCTTGATTAGGGCTCAAGATGAAACAATAACGAAAACCAAAAATCATCCCAAATCGATATTGAGTATAGAGCCCTTATGGGGTGCATTCCGGGCCGTCGAGGCTGCTACTTAACTATGTAGATACGTATATATATATATATATATATATATACACACATGTGTATATATATATATACATATATACACACATATAAAGACATGTATGTATGTATGTAGGTAGGTAGGTAGGTTGACAGGCAGGCAAGCAGGCAGGCAGGCAGCAGGTAGGTATGTATGTCTCCATATTTAGATGCATATGTACATATATTCAAGTAGTGATTTACTCATGTCTGTGCACTTGAATATTTATGCATTTATATGCTTCTGAGTTGTCCTTCAAGCCGTTTGAGAGCAGTTTACTATTATGGTTCTCTACAAAATAGTAGGGGAAATTAAAAAAGATCCCACAGGACAACACAGGCTTAATGCATATGTCTCGATGCGTGCATGTGTTTACATATGTCATATGATACTATGAAGTATCAGCATGTATATCGCTGCACGCCGCATATGCTTAGAAAGATGTAGGGAGGCATAGATCTACTGGCGGACAGATGACTCTGTCGCTTCGCACTTGTTCATCGTCGCTGCTTAGGAAGCCCTCGCATTTCCAATCCCCGAACCAGAGCTATAAACCGTGAACGCAAAGTCTCAATCCTCAAGTGGTAACCCCTGAAACGCGTAAACCCTAAACCACTGAAGCAAAGCCCTGTCTTACTACGAGAAACAACACCGTAAGGGCTCCTGCTCCATCGTGGCTTCTGTTTTGTGGAACCGGGCTTGGGGAATCCTGTCTTGTCTGACTTACTCTTCTACGGTTGGAGAGCTTAATCTACCGGAGTATTCGCGCAGAATTAGATTGTGCCTACCTCAACACGCCCATCCTCTAGGGGTGGTGGAATTGCATAAGCACCAGCTAGAGAACGTCAGCAATCGATACATGGAAGAACACACCCTGCTTTCCGAACCTAGCCATCCAGAGCTGACAGCAAAGGAGAAGCTCACAGCTAAGATGGATTCAGCAAATCTAGCTGACCCTAAATTGGCCTAAAACAAGGTGCAAGAGCAGGCAAAGGCTACTCAGCATAGATTCGATGTCCTAATCCAACCTAAACCCTAAACGCCCAAACCCTAAATCCTAAGCCCCTAAATTCCTAAATCCCTAAACCCCTAAACCCCTAAACCCTAAACCCCAGCATGATTCCGTTACATCCGAAGCCCGAAAACCCCAGACCCACATCCTCGGGGTTCTGCATGGACCGACAGTTCTGAGACTCCCATACTGCTGATGAACAACATCCTGCATGACCCTAAGGACTCTAAACTATGGGAACTATGGTATATTCCTTCTCATGGGTATTGCAGGATTTTGTCCATCAACAGTATCTCGGGTTCAGGGTTTAGGGTACAGCCTTCTCGTGTTTGGTTTCAGGGTTCAATTGGGTTCAGGGTCGAGCACCCCCTGCCTCTGCCTCTGACTGACTCACACACGGTTTAGGGTTTAGGGTTTAGGGTTTAGGGTTTAGGGTTTAGGGTTCTCTCTCTCTCTCTCTCTTTTTCAACCTTCTGTGGGGGAATCCTCTCTGTCGCATTGCCTCTTCCCTTCCCTCCCTCCTTTCCTAAAGAGCTGCCCGAAGATGCGGGCTTCGGGCTTCAGGCTTAGGGGGTGGGGATAGGGCTAAGAGCATTGGCTCCCTTGCTCAGGGTTTAGAGTTCAGGGTTGAGGGCCTGGGCCTGATCATGAGAATGAATATGATTGTGGTGACAGTACTAATGATAATAATAACAGCAATGACAACAACAATGGGAATAGTAGCAACAATAGGAATTCAAAAAAAAAGCAAGCGATACTACTTATAATCATGACCGTAGCAAAAACATCTCAAATAGTGGCAATAGTACCACTTCGTGGCATCTGGTTTTTGCGATCCGGCGGCAGACTTGCTCCAACTTCTGTTTCAGCTGCTTCCTGTGGCAGGGTTTGAGACTCAGGGTTGGAAATGATTCTGAGGTTTACGGGTGTACGGGGTAGGTTAGAAGCTGCCCCCACCCTGTAATAGTGACTATAAGGATTATGTTAGGGCCCTATTACATTCCTATTATACCTCTATTACAGGGTGGGGGCCCTTCTAAGGGATAGGGTGTAGGGCTGAATGTGTCGGGGGGGGGAGATCTGACTTTCCCGTGATGTGACTAACCGTGTCGCCCTACTCCAACCTGCACATTAAGAAAGGCCTGAATCATGAAAATAGTCACCCTAAACCCTAACAGAAGGGACTGCCATGGGGCCTGGGTTTTTGCACATCCAATGTTTTGCACTTTTTGCACTACTTGCTCGGTACTTGTCGTTCAGGGTTGCTTTGCATGCTTCGGAAGGCCCTCTGGACCCCTGGAAGTCCTGCAAGCCGTAGTTACACTCGCACAAGCCTTACACCCACACCCTAAACCTTCAGCAAAACCAAAAAAACCAAAAAAACCAAACAAACCAAAAAAACCAAAGAAACCAAAAAAACCAAAAAAAACAAAAAAACCAAAAAAACCAAAAAAACCAAAGATTTCCGCACTAGTCTGAAGGATTCCGACTAGTGCGGAAATCTTTGGTTTTTTTGGTTTTTTTGGTTTGTTTGTTTTTTTTGGTTTTTTTGGTTTCCGCCACGGCTGATGTGCCCGGACAACCTTCCGCTGTGGCTGTTCTTCTGCGTGTAGGGTCTACGTAAACAAGACTACTGTCTAATCTATCTTATGTTATGCTTATAAGCAGTCCGGCTGCTTATGATTCTACGCAGGCTTTCTGCTTATAAGCAGTCCGGCTGCTTATAAGCAGGCTGTCTGCTTATAAGCAATCCGGCTGCTTATAAGCAGGCTGTCTGCTTACAAGCAGTCCGGTTGCCTACAAACAAGCCTTCTGCTTATTAGCCCTGCTTATAAGCAATATCCTGCTGTTTATAGGCACTCGTGGGCCGTATGAGTAGCTATTCTAACCCCACCCACGCGTGCGCCAGACACCAACCAAGACGGAGAACACGTTAACGCGCACCAATTGCACAAACATTACCGTAAATTCGATTTGATATCCTGACCTGTTGCATGTTTGATGGCAGAACATGCCAAGCTTATCTAGCATACCACACCACGTGAATTTGTTTGTATTCCCGGTTTCTGTTGAGTATGCAATTCATGATTTGTGGGGGGGTGCGTATGAACGCCCTTCCTTGTTTATGAACACAGACTTGTTTAGAAGAAGTGGGCATCTTATAGAAACGCTGTGTGTGCGAACAATTCAACGGTCCAAGCACCATGTAAACCATCGGGATATGTCAAGGGGAATCGCGAGGATGGAAGGCATCCAGATGGGCCTCGACCATATCTTTTGAACACGTGTCGGGTTTGTATACTATGTCATATACTGCCGCACCATGTCATAGAATAGATGCCAGGTGCTCTAGAAAGTCCGTTTTACACATGAAGGTTACCTTTTTATACGCACAAATATTGCAGACATGCGTGTAGATAAGTTATCTGACCATCTTCCATCTATCTATCTGCCTATCCATGTATCTATCCATCTGTCTATTTGTCTACCCATCCATCTGTACATTCATATACATACTGGTCTCGGCATGGATGATGTCACCGACCTCTTAACCTGGCAACTTACAGACATTGTAAAACCCGGATGCAATCTATGACAGGATATGTTATGGCACCGCACAATAGACAAAGCACGTGTGTATAGTGTATATGTTTTCGCCGATTTGCAGAAATACCGTCTTGCCACGGTCACATTAGCTGTGCGTTGTTGTGGGGCCCATTATAGCAAGTCATTGAGAAATGCGGCTGTACTGAGATATTGCAATGAAGATTGAACTGAGTACTCACACGCCACAGCCTTCAACGAGTCAAGACCTAGCGGAATCAGAACACGGAAAGTCGGCTCTGCACCCGAGAGTACTGGGTGTTAAAGTTGTAGAATGAGCTGGAACGATGTATGAAATACTTACTCATGTTTCATATTTCCTTTCACTTCGCTTACGAGCGCCGGCATATCTGCCGTGCACTTCGTATTGTGGCAGTAGAGCGTACCATGGTAGTGCAAACACAGAAGCAGTGCATGCATAGGCTTGTGAGTGTATGTATCCTTGTATTAGTAAGCGAAGGCATGCCCGGGTTTCTGTGTGCATCGTTAGTTACAGCGCCATAAAACCAGATGTGTATAATATATGTGTGCCCCTACTGGCAGAAATATATACAGTTTTGCGATAGTCATTGGGGTTGCGGATTGGGCTGAGACGCCACATAAGCAAGACGTACTGACATACTGAAATACTACAATACAGACTCAACTGCGTAGTACTCTCGCAAACACACAGACCTTCACCACCGAGTCAGGACATCAGGGAATCAGAACACGGCAAGGCGGCTCTGCACCTCAGATTACCGGGTGCTAACGTGGTAGGTTAAAGTGTTAACATAAGCTGGAATGATACATGAGGCAACTACTTAAATGATTCTTTCGTTTCGCTTGGAAGCGGCTTAGTGGTTTGTGGTGGCAGAGCATTCCACGGTTCATGCAAATATATACAAAAATCACATGTACGGGCTTTTGAGTTTATGCTTGCTTGCATGTGTATCTGTAAGAATAAACATGCCGGCACATTCACGTATATATATATATATATATATATATACACATGCACATACATGCCTCATAATGTTACACTTTTGTCAACAGTAGCATGCGTAAATGCATGCGCGCATAGCAAAATTCTATATGAGACCAAGAAACACAGTACTCAAAAAACCCAGGCCCCATGGCAGGCCGCTCTCAACCCTAAACCGTTAAACAGTCTTTGGCAGTATGTTATGCTTTTACAATATCACAAAACCCTTCTCAAGCCTCTACAACACCCTCCTCAAACCTGCATGAACCCGTAAAAACTCACAAAATCAGATTAGCAGCACATCAAGCACCTCTGCACCGGCCGTTTCAAAAGTAGCTCCCAAATCGAAAAAAACTCCCTTCAATTACGGAGTATGCTTCGAACTGTGGCAATGTCAATAATGAGCTTTAGTTGACTTATCTCGAACCCTATAAAACCGTAACAAAACCCTACCAGTAACAGCCCTACAACATCGAAACAAAGCCCGTGTACAAGTGCCAAGCCCTGAACCGAACTCACGAGCTAAACCCTAAACCTAAACACCTAAACCCTAAAACCCCAAAGGCGTAAACATGAGCTTTTTGGAGTCGTTGGGAGGTTCAACTGCGACTTGCTGCCACGCTGCAGCTCCGAAAGCTCCGACATACCTCCAGGGTTCAGGTGTTCAGGGGTTTAAAGCGTTGTCTATCCCCTCCTCTAAAGGGAACCAGGGTACTATACGGGTTCAGGGATTCAGGGATTTAGGGTTTAGGTTTCAGGGGTTCAGGGTGGAGGCTTTCGGGTTCCGGGGCTCAGAGGTTGAGGGTTCAGAGGTTTAGGGTTCAGTTTACGGGTTCAGGGGTTCAGGGTTTATGGACCTGGGTTGAAGATGTTATACATCTTGCTCTGTGGAGCTTAAGATGCAGAAACTGGTTTGTACGGTCGCCTAGGGCTTTCAGCGTTACGTTAATGCTCCCAGAGTTTACGGAGTTTTGGGTGGTCAAGCTCAAGAATCAAGCCCCAGTCGTGACACACGCTCCCCGCTTCGGGGTTTTCACTCCCCACTTAAAGGCTCATGGGACTTAGTAACTAGGGTTATAATTAGGGCAACTATACTTATAACCCCAATTAAGGTACTTATAACCTTACTTACTAAGTCCCATGATCCTCCAAGCAGGGCTTGTTTTTCAAGGGCCTGCAAAAGCAACTGCTTTCGTCGAGCTCTGTCCGGTAAAAGGTGTACGACTGCTTAGGTTTAGGGTTAAGGGTTAAGGGTTTAGGGTTTAGGGTTTAGGGTTTAGGGTCTTAAGCAACTCAGGGTCAAAAACGAAGCAAGAGCAACTAGCAATAAACCGTATTGGCCGTCTCTGCTTACACTCTAATGAACGAGCATGTAGTAGTGTGTACTTGGAGGATCATGGGACTTAGTAAGTAAGGTTATAAGTACTTTAATTGGGGTTATTAGTATCGTTGCCCTGATTATAACCCTAGTTACTAAGTCCCATGAGCCTTTAACCAAACTCTATAAATCTCCTCTTATATTAGAACCCCTATAGATCCCCTTTAAAAGAGCCCTTTAAGGAACCCTAGTTACTAAGTCCCATGAGCCTTTAAGTACCCGGTAAGCTTGATCCTGAAGCCCGAAGGACTCCCAAACCCTAAAAACCAAGAAACCGTCCTGCTAAGCTGGGAAGCGAACTCCTCCATAAAGTCCGTAAAACACAAACCCCCATCTGCAAAAAGACCTAGAGGAATATCCTAGACACTCCACAAAAGCTGATATAAGCTAGTGAAGACTGTACAACACCTTTCAACAACCCTTATACAACGGTATGTGCATAACCCCTGACAAAACCTCTATAAGTCTATAGAACCCATTGGAAGTTTCGAGCATTAGCCCGAAAATACTGAAACCCTACTTAAAGGCTCATGGGACTTAGTAACTAGGGTTATAATTAGGGCAACTATACTTATAACCCCAATTAAGGTACTTATAACCTTACTTACTAAGTCCCATGATCCTCCAAGTAGACCTCTGGGTGCAGGGTTTACAGCTCAGGGATCAGGATGCAATCTGCAAGCAACTCAAACAAGCAACACTGCTAGGAATGCTTGTGCTGTTATGTTGCTTGCATCAGGCTCTAGAAGGCTTCACATGTTGTATAAAGCTTCAGAGGGTTGAATGGAGTCTCATAGGGCTTCAGGCCGTCCGATAGGATCATCGGAAAGGGGGGCTTACAAAAGGCTTTGTGAAGCCTAACCCTTGAAAGAGTATGGTCAAGTTTATTGTACCACTGTGTGCCCGAAAGCCGGCTTGAAGAAAAACCCTAAACCCTAAACTCTAAACCGCAGGCCCTCAAGCTATGCTCTACGACTCTGCGAGCCTGCCGGGCTCTTGGAAATAGGACGACAACTTCCAAAACCCTTTTCTAAAGCCTCCGTATTATAGGGTTTAGGGTTCAGGGTTAAGGGTTAGGGTTTAGGGTGGGCCCATACAAAGCCCAATTAAGGTTTTGGAAACAGGATTAGACACCCTTGCCTCCTGCGTAATCAACGCTCTCCGTGGTGGACTCCTCTCTGGGCTCGGGGTTCCCCCAATCGAAACAGGAGGGCTAATGTAGGAACCTGATTAAGAAACCTTGGGCCTTTATTCGGGCTCCGTATATGACTCCTACTATTTTTGGGTTATGGGCCCTGGGTTTCTATTCAGGTTCCTACTTTATTGGAAGGGCTACTAAACAGGCTACTGCAAGGGCGATTAGAAGGGCTGCCATAAGGGCGACTAGAAGGGCGACTATGCAGGCTGCTAGAAGGGTTTCTGTGTGGGGGTTTAGGGTGTGAGGGTGTAGGGTTTGGGGTGGGCTATAGGGGTTTCGGAAGCCCTAAACCCTAATCAGGGGTCTACATCAGGGCCTGAGATTCTGCACATCATGTCTCGTCGACTCGTGGTTGCAAAGAACCTGATCCCATCCTCCCGGAGCCGCGTAAAATGTGAGAATCTGGGTTGTTTTTAAGTTACCTTAACAGGGATCTACAAGGGTTCCTTTAAGTGTTCTGTAAGGCTTCCTTGAAGGGATTAGGGATTTAATTTTAAGCTACTAGTAGGGATCTATTGTAAGTAGTATTGTTTCTTGATTGTGGCAACTTAAATGAAATCCCTTAACAAGATCCCAGGAACATAACGCCTTAACGGTATAAAGCCTGCGATCTTGAAGAAACCTTGATCCTATCGTACCCTCATGGTTGTAATTGAGCCCTGATCGTACTTATACAGCGACCCTTTTGAAAGGGACTCTCGCCCATTATAGCTTAGCTAGAACCCAGTACTACAGAACCCTATACAAACCTCAAAGGAGCCCATCAAAGGAACCCCTGAACCCCAAACCCCTAAAGGAACCTACCCTTGTAAAGTTTATCGCAACCCTTGTAGTAACCCTTAAGAGGAGCCCTTCAAAGGAACCCTAAAAAGGAACACTGAAGCCTTTTTAAAGGAACCCCAGACACAACCCTCAAAGGAACCATTCAATGTAGGGGCCTTAAGAATTAGAATCGGGCTTGGAGGCATATTATACTATAACTCTAATCAGGAACCCCCAAAACCCTATTCTAATTGTTAAGGCCCCTATACTAAATCCTTGCCATAGCCCTTATAGCAGCCCTTACAGACCGCCCTCTAAAGGAACCCTATGCCACTTAATAAGGCCCCTGCATTGAAAAGAGCCCGAGAGCCTCCGAGGATGGCGGTGTCGCCGTGCCGGCCGGCGACGTCTTCACGGGGGAGCGGGCCTCACGAACGGCCTCCTGGCGGGTGCAATTTAAAGTTAGGGTCTGAGGTTGAGGGTTGAGGCTTTAGGCTTTAGGGTTTAGGATACTACTATAAGACCATAGTAGCATACTACTCAGTTTTATGCTACTACAACAAGATAACACCTGAATACGATGACACTCTACCATAACGGCACAGCGCTCTGATACGAAAACGTTTCGGGCACTGATTTGGGCCTTTGGATTTGGGGTTCAAGACTTGGCTCAGGGAGAGCCCCCAAGATTCCTGCGACAGCGTCAGCGCATTCGTAAGCTATAAACTGAACTCAAAACAGTCGGGGTTTAGGGTTTAGGGTCTAGGGTTTGGGGTTTAGGGTTTTGGGGTTTAGGGTTTTTTTTTAGGGTTTGGGGTTTAGGGTCATTGGCGTCAAGTCGATGCGAGTCTGCGGCCGCGTATCATGCGATCAGGCCCAGGCCCGACGCGCTCGAAATTTAGGGTTTAGGGTTGAAAGTTTTAAGGTTTTTTTTTGGGGGGGCTCCTTTTTCTGTCTGCTATGGGGTTTTTTTTTAGGGTCACGGTTGAGTAGATCGGCAAGCGAGCCCAAAGCCCATGGGCTCTGTGAAGCAAGCAGACGAAGGTCATGAACTTTCCAGGCGACTCCAGTGCTGCAGAGTTCAAGGGCGTCCATGCGAGCATCTACAGTAAACCCCAATAAGTTGGAAACCGGGTTAAGGCCAAATAGTGGTGGGATTCCCTATACATTACTCTTAAGGATTGAGGCTATTGGGTTTCCAACTTTTAGGCCTCTACTGTAGAGAGTCAATCCTGGAAGCCGTATTGTCGGTTGCAGGTTGCGCACTGGCGGAAGAGGCGGGGCGACGAACACGAGCTTGAGATAGCTTGAGAACTGGCGCGAGGCGCGTGTGAGCCATGATCTGCAAAAGGAGGTCTGGAAGAAGAAGGGCGGCTGACATGGGCATCAGCACGTTCATGCTTCAAAAACCCTACGGCCTAAAATGCAACCTCTACTAATATAGGGGCCTCACTTACTAGAATCGGGTATTGCGGTATATTTTGCTAGACTTACCTAGGCAACTATAAGGGAATACCACTTGCGCAGCTTTGGGACTTAGAGCTGCCCGAGAATCACGCATGAAAACCGTGTCAGATTCGATTTCAAGCCCTCATGAAGCCCGTGTTGAAAGAAACGCTTATAAACACCCTCTCCCTCATAGACACCTTTCCAGAATCCCCAAAAAAGCTGGCGTCACGAGTAGTGCTGCCCTGAGCTTCACGCCAGCAGAAGCGTGTCTTAATCCGATAACACCACGCTTTTAAACCCTGCAAACCCTAAACCCCTAAAATCTTAAACTGCAGAGCCCATCTGTGAAAACCGTCGAAGGACCCCATTAAAACCCTTAAAATCTCTGGCACCCCTACAGAAGCCTGTGAAACCCTGTAAAACCGGGAACCCTTACAGAAGGCCGAAGCCTGGTAAAACAATCCAAAACCTTGCATCAACCCGATGGAAACAAACAACCAACGGAATCCTACAAAACCCTTATTAAACAGCATATAAGAACCCGACAAAACCCAAACAACAAACCTTGGCAGCCGGGATCAAGCGTACATGATACCCTTCTCTTTCTTAAGGCTTAAAGATTAGGATTTACAGATTTAGGGTTTCTTTCTAGGGTTAGAGGGTGCATCTTTCAGGGTTTAAATGGTTGTCGGGCCTTGTTGGTGCTTTTATACGGGATTTCTAAAGGCGGAAAGTTTACAGGGGCTTACAGGGTGTAAGTTCTTTAAGATCTAAGGTGTTAGGAGACAGGCCTTTATGGTCTTAGCATATTGAGATTATGGAGAAACACGTTTCCGTGTGCTTCTTGCAACTCCTTGGGTGCTTGGGCACTTCGCTGACACCTTTTCACCCTGAAACCACAAATGGCACGCATCTCCCAAGCCCTGAACATCACAAAGCCTAAATCTTAAACCCCAAACCCTCAAGTCCAGAGTCCAGATCCTGAACCCCACACGATGGGCCCTCCTTGTCTGACTCCAAAATTCGGTTCAGCTTCTTGATCTGGTCACCTGAAGGAAGATGGCTTCTGGAAGTGGGGTCTAGGGTGTCGGGGCGCAAGCTTCACACAGGGGTTTAGGTTGCACGCGTCTGGACACTAAATCCTAAACCCTCAGAGGGTTCAAGGTTTGCGATGGTCTTGGGATGTGAAAATGTCGGACTCCATGTCTACGGTCTCCCTAGCCCCCAGAGTGCTAAGATCTGCGACTTGGGCAATGATCATTGAGTCATTGAAGTGAAGACATGCTCGGAATCACCAGACCCGAAAAACCTCGACTCTGCTGAGGGATTTCAAAAAACGCGACAGGATATGATACCTCTTCGCTAACGCCTTTGTATCCCATCCGCTGGTCGACTCTAGCCTCCAACCACCGAACCCCAAAGCCCTAAGCCCTAAACCCTAAACCCCAAACCCCAAAGCCCTAAACCCCAAAACCCTAAACCCGAAACCCTAACCTTAAATACTGAACCCTGAAGTCCTAAGCCCTAAGGCCTTAAAAGCCCTAAGTCCTAAGTCCGTCCAAAGCCCCAAGGCGCCAAGGCGTCAAAGACGGTGAAGGCCTAAAACCCTAAACCCTAAATCCTAAGCCCTAAACCCTAAGCCCTAAGCCCTAAGCTCTAAGACCTAAGACCTAAACCTGTGAAGGTTTGCGGCTTCGAGCTGCAGTCCCACCTCGTCTTTTCCAAAGTACCGCATGAAACCTGTGCAAAGCAAAAACCATCGAAAAAACAAAAAAAAGCAAACCGCAAAAACCCGAAACCATGCACCCTAAAATGCCAAACTGCCTAAACCCCTCCTAGAACCCATATGGAACCCGCAACACAAACCCTAAGTCGCAAATCCTAATCTCAAGCTCCTAGCGTTTTAGCTCTCATCCGCACCTCCGTCGCTTTCTGCCGGCACCCGGGCAAGGCATCCCTGGCAGGTTCGGCGTTTCGGATTCCTTTAACGGCTCCTTCAAGGGCTCCGTTAAGGGTTCCTTTGAGGTCCCTTAAAGGAATCCCTTAGGGGTACCGGAAGGGTTGCGATGAGACTACAATAACAAGACCTTACAGTTATTATAAGGTTATAAGATTTCTACAAGGTTGCTAAAAGTTACTAGAAGGCTTGCTGCAAGCTTACAAACGTCATTGCGAGGGATTCTTTCAGGCGCTTCTATAAGCGTGGCGAGGGTTTCAGGGGTTAGGGGTTTTGGGATGTTGGGTTTTGGGGTCCAGAAGTTGGGATGAAGCGTTGCAGGCTTGGTTCCAGGTTTTGGGCTTTGGGATGTCACCTTTTGTTGTATGGGCGCGTTGTAGGGTCTGAAAGTGCAGGGTTTAGTGCGTAGGGCTGAGGGTGTGAAGCCCGGGGTCTTCTTGCGTTTGCTCTTTTTGCGGCTTTGTCTGGTGCTTTGTAACGTGTTGAAAGGAACCCTTTTAGCGTTCCTGAGGGCGGGGTTGGTTAAGGTTGAAGTCTGCAGTACGAAGGTCTCTATAAGGGGGTCTAATTACAGGTTTTTGTCAGGAGGTCTATCATGATTTTCAAAGAAGGCGTCTCGAAGGGTTGCCATATACAGATTTGAAGTTTAGGGTCAGGGTTTTAGGGGTTTAGGGTTGAGAGCTTTATGGAGTTTTGGTGAGTGTCGGCAACCACCGTCCCGAATGCCTGAAACCTACACGCGGGCTCTTTTGGGTTTGCGGGCTCCAGGCTCTTATAAGAAGATCTGGACAACAAGGACTAACATCACCCTTATCGTCACTATAAGTTATCTTACAACTTCATCGCAGAACCGGGTTCTAGTTAAGGCCCATACATTACCTTAACCCCACGTAACCTACCTTTTTAAGGACTTATATAAAGAAGTCTTATTAGGGAACCCTAAAAAGGTAGGTTCCTTAGGGTCCAGATATGGCCTTGCTTCAGGGCTTTGGGAACTTCAGGGCTTCGCCTCTCGCCGCCAAACGCCCTGAGACCCGAACCGTCACATTGACATAACCTCGGGGTCCCGGGAGATCTCTCGACCGGATCTGTAGAATTGTATAGAGTTGAGGGTTTAGGGTTTAGGTTTAGGGGGTTTAGGGTTGAGGGTTTAGGGTTTAGGTTTAGGGGGTTCAGGGTTGAGGGTTTAGGGTTTAGGGGTTTAGGGGTTTAGGTTTAACCCCTAAACCCTTAACCCTGCGAACCTGCGAGCGGGATCGCGCCATCAGGTGGCGCGGTGCCTTCGTGGTTCCTGGGCGCAAACATCCTTAAGCCTCAAACATATCCCTAGAACAGGTGCCTGAATTATTTTTTACGGGGTTCTCATTAAGATACGTGACATCTCTACTTTATCTAGAACAGTGTTATGGGGGCATGCATTCCTCTAAGCACAATATGATACGGGATTCTACAAGAGGGAGTTTCCGAAAATTAAGGGTACTGGTAGCTTATTTTGGGCCCCTACAAATCAGGATCCTACTATATAGGGTACTCTCTTAGGGTCCCCTATTTTCGGGAACTCCCAAGTGATGGGGGATGTTGCGTAGTTGCGGGGAAGCCTGGGCCTTGTGGTTTCTATCGGTTTAGGGTTTACCTTAACCCCAAGTAACCTACCCTTTTTTAAGGACTTATATAAAGAAATCATATTAGAGAACCCTAAAAAGGTAGGTTCCTTAGGGTCCAGGTAGGGTTTAGGGTTTATGGCTTCGGATGGCACAGGTACAGGGTTTAGGGTTTAGGGTTTAAGTAGGGCAAAAAGTTCAAGCTTGCAGAATAAGACTACCTTCTAAGCGCCCCAAAAGTTGAAAAGTTGGGTTTTGAACCACTAAGATAGTACACTATAGTTATATTGGTTCCCCTGAACCCTGAATCCTGAACCTCGAGGCAGCAAACAAACAAGGCGCGTTATCCTATGGTTTGCTAGGGACGTTAAAGGAATACTGCTAGGAATACTGTTGCTGAGTTCTCCGAGCCGCATATTACGACACGTATGCTTTTTGCGATTTGCAAGAAAAATCCTGGAAAAGCTAAACCTGCCTGGCACCAAAATGACATCTCGCCGCTGGGAAACCCCTCCACCCTTCGCCTTCCGCTCATAATAGAACCCTAAACCCAAAACCCTTCACGCTGGACGCCTAAATCCACACTAGTACAATAAAACCTTGAACCCTAAACTCAAAACCCTTACACTTGAAGATAGAGCCCCCTTGTTTTCTACCACCTGGTGCACGACAAGCGATCTGCCTACATACTATAGCGAGCTTGATTCTAACGATTCGAAAACTAGCAGGGGGATTTCGGAGCATGATATATTCAAACGACGGAATCATGCGACCAAAACGAGTCCCAGGAAGATCTGAATTGCTTGTTTCTTCCTAGATCCAGCCTTCTGCAGCTTCACCGTCATTCCTAGTCCAAGTTTCGCCTCAGCCCCTAACTTTGCGGGCCCTGGAAATCCCTAGGAATCTGCGCAGAATCCCACCCCGACTTGCAAGCAAAGGTCCTTCGAGATCGCCCTCAAGCGCATCCACCGAGATGAAAGTGTTCTTGACTTTCAGCATCGGCGTCATTGCTCGCTCGGCGGCTTCTACGCAGGCACACGCACACAGACCCCCAGAAAAAGTGCAGAGGCGCAGAATCCCCGGCGGCCCCTCCTGGTGTCTCGTGCAAGCGTGGCTTGGAGCATCCCGGGCCCAAATGGCAGAGCAGGAAATGATCAAGACATCAAAGCTCGAAACTCTGAACTGAAAGACTAAATCCTGAAATCTCAAGGAATACAAGAAGCATGCCAGCCTTAGCATAAAGTAAAGAGGTTGTAGAATCATTGTAGAACAGGTTGCGGCGACGATGAGTGGGATTCTACAGGGAGCCCGATGTCCCAATTCTCCCAAGCACCAAGTAGGTAAGTAGTTCAAAGATTCCAAACCCTAAACCCTAAATGCGACGCCCGAATGGAAACAAGAAAGACCGCGCCGAAAACCCGAAAAGGATGCAATCCATAAGGCTTTCCCAACTGCACCACTCTCCTCAGAGACCCTGAACCCTGACAGAAGGGCCTTAATTATCAGAAAAGGGATGTATCCCACGCGTTATAGGGTTCTGAGAGATAGGGGCCTTGATCAGTGTTTAATAAAGTTTTGGAGGAGGGTAAAATCTGGTAAAATTGTATCAGAGGACCCTGGAATACTTGTACTTCTTGTTCAGGCCCCGTTTTGATGAACTCATGCTTAAAGCCCTAAACCCTGAAGGGTGCAAACCTAGCGCAAACCCGAACCAGAAATCCCAGACCGTGACTTGCGAACCCGTGATCCCACCACTTAGAGGCCCGGGGTTTAGGGTTTAGGCCCAGGGGGCTTAGCAAGTAGTAAGGTTCCTTAAAGGGTTCCTTAAAAAGGGATCTATAAGGGTTCTATAAGGGGGATTAGGGTTACTTAGAGGCCCGGGGGACGTAGTAAGTAGGTTATAAGTAGGGTTATGAGTACCCTAAATGGAGTTACCCCAATTATAACCCTACTTATAACCTACTTACTAAGTCCCCGGGGCCTCTAAGTACCCCAGGCCCGACAGGCCCGGAACCCCAAACCCCCCCCGAAACGCGAAACCCCAGAAACTCTCAAACCCAAACCGCCTGATGCCTTAAATCTGAGAACCCCAACCCGAAACGCTTAGGGGCCAATCCCAAACCCTGAACGGGTTTAGGGTTTAGGGTTTAGGGTTTCGGGCAAAAGGGTAATTCAATCCATGAAAAGCAGACCTTCTCATCCGCATGATCTATGAGGGCTGTATGTGTCGGGATTCCGCGGGATCCTTCTCATAACGAGCTGCTATTGCAAAGGAACCCACATTTAGAGCCGTCTCTGCTGGTGATGAACGCTGGGATGAGGCTTTGGGGCTTAGGGTGAATGAGCTTTAAGGCCTTTAGGGTATCATGGGTTTAGGGTGCAGATAGGGTATAGGGTATAGGGCATCTCCACTTGCATCAACACAAACGGTATCGTATACACACTACCGTAAACGCTAAACCCTAAGCCCTCAGCCCTAAACTCTAAACCATAAAACCCCGAAGCCCTAAACCCTAAACTCTAAACCCTAAACCCGAAGCCCTAAGCCCTAAACTCTAAACCATAAAACCCGAAGCCCTAAACCCTAAACCCTCATCCCTGAACCCTCCTACCTTCTATCAACCCCCAACACGTAGGAAGCTACTCGATTTGGGCCTTAGGGCTAGGGTTTAGGGTTTAGGGCTGAGGGTTTAGGGTTTAACATCTTCGGAAAACATACAAGCGCATCGTATCACTTCTTACAGAACCTGTTACCTTTTACCCCAACACGAAGTAAGGGTCCGATGCCCGAAGATGAACCACCAAACCGTAGAACCTCAAGCCGCAACTACAACCCCCTAGAACTGCTCGGTTTAGGGTTTAGTGTAGGTTTGCACCTGTCCAGACTCTCACTTGCAAACTGAATTCCAATTCTAGGACTTGGTGGTTGGCGGCTTAGGATTCACGAAGTTAGGATTGTGGGGTTCTGGGGTTTTTGTGTGCCATGTCGGCTTGCAAACTCATCCCTGTGTTTCCCACTGCTTAACTCCCACAGCCGCATCGTCCCAGGTAAGCTACCCAGAGAGCCCAATACCCCTTAAATCAGGAATATGGCTTAAATTATATAGGGCTTCATATTATGATTTAAGCCATATTCCTTAATTAAGGGGTATTGGGCTCTCTGGGTACTAACAAAAGCTTCAGGGCCTGGGTTAGGTCTTAGGCTTTCAAAGTCCGAGGTTTGGGGTTTGCGGTTTGCGCGTCGCCATAAACCCCGGCTCCAAACCCCTGCAAGCAGCTAGCATTGGGCCGCCTTGCCTTCGATATACCAAATTTGCAGAGGCAGCCATGGCCCCCCTAAGCCCTACTGCGAGGATCATGGGACTTAGTAAGTAAGGTTAGAAGTACCACAATTGGGTTTATATGTAATTCTAAGTATAGCTACCTTTTTTGACCTTACTGACCACGTCCCACGATGCTGGAAGTAAACCCCATAAACCCCAAGGCTTTGGGGGTTTGAGCTTTTGAGCGGCAGGCCCGAGGCTCCAAAAACCCTCTAACCAAGGAGCAGACCATCATTCCTTTCTGAGGATCCCTTACGTTTACCTGGACCCTAAGGAACCTACCCTTTTTATGGTTCCCTGATATGATTTCTTTATATATTTCCTTAAAACGGTAGGTTACTTGGGGTTAAGGTAGTCAGGTTTCAAGGTCGTGTGAGATCCCGGGCTCAGGGTTCAGGTATCGGAGTTCCCTGTGTACAGGGAACACGAAACCTGAGCCCGGAAGTCTACCCAGAGAGCCCAATACCCCTTAATTAAGGAATATGGCTTAAATTATATAGGGCTTCATATTATGATTTAAGCCATCTTCCTTAATTAAGGGGTATTGGGCTCTCTGGGTACACCCTAACGGCTAAGATCTTTCATTAGTAGAAGAGTTCTCTGGGGTATACTATATCCGTAACTGCAACGAGGAACCCCTATTCTTAATTACTCGGGCTTCTATACTATGCCCAACAGCTTGCCTTGCGGCACCCTAAACCCTAAAACCCTAAACCCTAAACCCTAAACCCAAGGTGCATGAGCTGCTTGGGCCCACAATCCGAAAGGTTTCTGGCAGACCGCACTCCAAGGCTCAGGGAACGCACCAGGACGCCCCAAGGGCCCCTTTAATAGAGCCCTAATGGCCCCTTCATAGTCGGTATTTGGGGTGTGCCCGGAGGTAGTTGGGGGGGTCTACTAAGTAGCCTGTTGCTAGTTTCCTGTCCTTTCCAAAACCGAAAACAAGGGGTACCTTATTTTGGGGTCCTGATAATAACGATCCTACTACTTAGGGTGCTTTGAGTTTGTTAGGGTCTCTATATTCTGAAACCCCAGATGTCAAAAGTTGATGCTTTAGTGTTTCTGCTGCGAAAAGATTGGTCATTTCTTCTGTTCTGTGAAGCTCGTGGAGGAGACGACCAAGCATGCTGTATGTTTCCCGCTGGATGATTGCATTTGCCGCGCTGGGGCCTGTAGGGCGATGCCTTTTCTGGGGCTTTAAGGTTTAGGGCACCGGGTTTAGGATTTAGGGGCTTGGGGGCGAATCTAAAGCCAGAAGCCAACAGCCATCGCACTGCGCAAGCCGCGGATTGACGGATTTTGGGAAACTCGAGAAGCCCCTAAACCTTAATCCCTAAACCCTATTTGGGTAAGCCTATAGGCACAGTGAAGCTGTTGAGCTCCGGGGCCCGGGACCAGAACCACAAAGCCATAAAGACCCTAATATAGGGAACCACTGAGGCCCCAGTCCCCGAACCGCGGAGCCCTGCTGTGTAGGTGCACTTCACCTTTTTTCCCCATGGTGCTGTCACAGACCACACAAGGCCAGAATTTGAATTGCAGTGCTTGGAGGATCAAGGAACGTAGCAAGTAGGTTTGGGCTTAGGGCTTCTGGGTTTCAGGGTGCAGAGACTTAAACCGGCTGAACTTAAAGGAACCCCAATCTGCACTGTCACCACCCTCTTTGCAACACCACGTTTCACCTGCTTGCTGTATTATCTCCCTTGGTCCTCGAAGCAAAGGGGCTGTTCTTCGATCGCAACAGGCATCGTAAGGGTGTACAGGGGTTACAAGTTTTGGGTTCTCGGGGTTGACACCCTTGGTATTTAGTTCTAAGTTCTGCGCTTGCAATCCTTTTTTCTTGGCTCCATACACGGAGCACTGCTTCACAACAGCCCCCATACGTGAATAAGGAGAAACAGAGAGAAACTGGGAGGTGCTGGACACGTAGGTGTGCCTGCCTCAGGGAGCTCGAAAAGGCTCCTAGCTTGAACAGAAGTTTCAACAGGTCGCATCGCTGTGAGGGAATCCGCTTCAATACTTCACGTTTGTGTGCCTCTTCGCTCCCGGACACCTATGACAAGAACTGTGCCGCTCCTTTTTCAGCGGCGACGGAAGCTTTAGCCGCAGCCTGGATCGACGTGCGTTGCACGACCGGCGCTCAGGTGACAGTGGTGCCTTGCTTACAGATAAGTCGTAGACAACAGAAACCTGTACCGATCCAGGCCGTTAGAATTGCTTAAGACTTCCCTGTTTTAGCGGTTTTAACTTCTTCAAAAGCATGCTGCCGGGCAGACAGGTGCTCGGACGAGGGAAGAGTGGTGAGCCTGAGCTCAGCCCGACACACCTGTCCTGCCCAGAAGGATTCGAGAATCATTCGGTTTAGGGTTTAGGGTTTAGGGTTTAGGGTTTAGGGTTTAGGGTTTAGGGTTTAGGGTTTTGGGTTTAGGGTTTAGGGTTTAGGGGGCTCGTGAACTGTCGAGTCTGGGACGGCTTTCGGCCCTCATCGAATCCCTGCTGCTGTATAGCAAGCCGGTAACCGGAACTTGTGGCCACCTGGTGGCCCCATCAAATTGTCCAACGGACCATCACGCAACGGCAGCCCCACACTTCTATTCCGGTCATTCAAAGGAACAAGTGTAGGATTCTGCCGCTTGGCCGCTTGGCACAATGCAGGAAAAAAGCGGCAGCCTCATTTACGAAGATCAGCTGCGGACTTGACTTAAAAAACCGGACGAAATCCTTGCATCTATAGTTCTGCGACAGGGAGCTGAAACAATCACCTGGCCGCCGTGGTCTGCCACTCCCCTTCCCTGGTGGTCGGAGCCTTCAAGCGCACTTGGTCTTAGAGTCTAGCACGAGGTAATGTAACGGTCTTGATGATTGCAAAATGCCACGGCCCAGAGACAGGGACTGTAATGGGATAGTGTCACTAATTCTTCGGACAACTGCATCAACCTCGTTTGACGGCAGCCGGAACGACCGGAACAAAGCTTTAGGGCACTGGGTCTTTCGCCCAAGGATGGGATTGTCGACAAACTAAGGGATGCTAAATGAATTGATCCCCCTAGCAAAAGCCACTGAACATGTAGCAAGCTTCTTCAAAACGGCAGCCATGTTACCCAAAACCCAATGCCTTATGTATAGCAACAAGCTCCTACGACCCCGGCAATGCCCAGAACGGAAGTTAGGAGAAACCCGACTGGCCAGCTTATGGAAAGCCTAGACCTGTACAGAACCCTGATGCAACCGTTGCAGAACCTTGAACCCTGGAACTTGCGTACATACGCCCGCCGAGGCAGAAGAGCACCTACAAGTGTAGAGAAACAGTCGGCCCAAGAAGGCCTTATTGTTCGTGGAAGTATGTTGATACGGTAATTCTGATGAAAGCCTGGGCGGTGCTGCTATAAGGTTGCTAGTGTTAGTCGTTGTCGAAGCGGCAGTCGTAGCGGCGGCAGCAGGGTTGTAGAAGTACTGGTAGACGCAGCAGTCACAGTGGCGGCCGTACAACGGTAGCTGTGATAACACTAACGGTGGTACTCGAAGCAGCAGTATCGGGAGCAACAGCCAGAGTAATAGCAATGGAAATGGCAAGAGCATCAGTTACAGTGACACTAAGAGTAATAGCACGCATGATAATGCTGGAACTAGAAATCGTCATAGCCATGATGTGATAGTGATAGTACTAGGAATAGAGTAATAGGAATGGTATTGGTAATACTAACAATAAAACAACATTGCAATCGCAACAGTAATCGTTGTAATAATGTAAAAAATGAGAGCAACAAAAGCAGCAGCGGCAGGAGCAGCAGTAGTAGTAGTGGTAGTAGTGGTAGTAGTAGTAGTAGTAGTAGTAGTAGTACCAGTAGTAGTAGTAGTAGTAGTAGTAGTAGTAGTAGTAGTAGTAGTAGTAGTAGTAGTAGTCGTATAATCAACACCAACAACAAACGCAAACCCAACCACAAAAACCCCGACCACAACCACAACCGCCCCCACAACCCAACAAACAAACGCTGAAATTAAGCCACGACCCTGGTCAAGACCCTGCCAAACAGCAGACACTGCGACGGCAATAATCGAAACACTGACAAGAAACCTTTCCCAAGCCCATTCCTGGTATTATTGCTACGATTATAACTACTACTGCTATTATCATTATTATAGTTGTTGTCATTTAGCCGTGCGACTGGATTCCATGATGTGGGCCCATAGAGGAACTTCTGCTCGCCGGAATCCGAATTGGTCCCCGAGTCACTGCGCTGATAAGCGCGCCTCAACTGCTTTCAGTCTGATGGGTCGGGGAAATACAGGAAGAGTCTGCAGTGAGTAGGAGGGCTGCCGTAGCGGATGGGGAAAAAACTACGCTGACAATAGCTTGCGAATAGGAATAACCGGGTAGAAACCTGGCACGGACCCGTTGCCAAAAGAACACCAGAGGACCGGAGACCAACAAAAGCGGGCAAAGAAGGGCCGTGGAAAAAGCTTGGGAAAGGCAAAGAGACCACGGCCCACGGCGCTCCGAAAAGTCAGAATCTGCACCTTGAACGAGGCATACTCTCCACTGGTGAAGCAAACATCCCAACAAGCACAGCACGCTGCTACTATTGTAACAGTTACAGTACTGTGTGCTAGAGTGTGCTCTCGCTAGCTGGAAACTGCACTCTGAAACGGTATCAACAGCAGAAGTCGCAGCGGTGCTACTCCTGCTGTTGCCGCCACCTCAGCACGGCTCCTCCACGTCGCCGACAACCTAGTACCAATACCACCAAGTACCACTACCACTATTACTGCTACTACCACCACCGCCACCCCGACTACTGCTGCTGCTGCTGCTGCTCCTGCTGTTGCTGCTGCTCTACTACTACTACTACTACTACTACTACTACTACTACTACTACTACTACTACTACTACTACTACTACTACTACTACTACTACTACTACTACTCCAGTACCAGTACCAGTACCAGTACCAGTACCACCACCACCACAAGCACAACCACTAAATACCCACTACCACCGGAGACGACAACTGCAACGAAAATAATTACTTCCTTTCTGCAAATCGCAATAGCATCACCACAACGCCACCGATGCGATTATGAATACTACGGAGGTGGCAACTACCCTCAACCCGAAACTCAAGGCGCTAACATCGCGGCACATCCCGGACCTCGGGTACCGTGCACTGTCCATTGTCCAAATTGCTTTATCCATGCAAAGAAGCCTGAACGTTAATTCCGTTTGGTGAATAGTTAATAAGTAAGGTGAGAAGTATCTTCACTTGGGCATACTGTACCTGTAGCTTGCTTACTAGGTCCCATGATCCTGCAAGCAGCCAGCGAATGAGCGGCCTGCTTCGCGGCTTTCTGAAAAAATACGCTAAAAACTCCACGAAACCCTAAAGTGCAAAAACTCCGTAAACAACAAAGCCTTAAACTGAAAGAAACCCAACATAAAACAATTGCCCTTGCCTGGAGCACGGGCGGTCGGCTTCGGAGGAGGAGGAGGAGGAGGGGGAGGAAGATGAGGTCATGGTACCTTGGTTTAGGTTTAGGTTTAGGCACCCCCTTGAAGTCTCCTCGAGTTTGAGGGTCCTTGAAACAGTTGCTTCGATGATTCTTAGCATAGGGCTTTAAGGCCTCAGGGAGTTTAAGGTGCAGGGTTTGTAATGTCACAAACAAGAAGGTGAGCGACTTTCTTCAGAGAAACAGCGTCATGGACGTCTTATTCGGATTTGCTCCCCATCGGAAAGTGCGGGGTTCTACAAGGGTTCTCCAGGGCCTCGGGGGGCTACATACTTGGAGGATCATGGGACTTAGTAAGTAAGGGTATAAGTCCCCTAATTGGGGTTATAAGTACTTATAAGTATAGTTACCTTGTTTATAACCCTAGTTACTAAGTCCCATGATCCTTTAAGTAAGCTTTCTGTAAGGGTTTTGCGGCTTGGGATCTACTGATTGTGTCTGCCGACGTCTTTGTGGGGGGTTGACAGTTTTGGGACTCAGGGGTCCGATCTGAGAAACCGAAAATGCACTGCTCGTCCCAAGATGTACCCTCAGTCTGCAGGCTGGCGGAAGATACTTCTATGACGGCCAAGGCCCGAGCCCTGAACCCTCAACCAGTTCTTGCCGGCGCCATGTGCGTGACTTCATCACCCGTGTTTCGAAAACAGCCCGAACACCTTCGGGGCTCTCCAACTAACAAATAAACCAAGTGCCCGAACTAGAATGTCAGGATTCCAAAGCACCCCCTACCCCTTAGCCCCCGTAAGCGCAGCATTCTGGGCTCAGAGAGGTGTTGGAGCCACTGCGGCTCCAACTAGGCTTCTTGCTATCGGAGACCTGAGAGATAATGTTGGGATATTTTATGATTTGAAGGCTCATCCTACGGGAATCTAGAGGTTCTTGAAACTGTTCCACAGGGGTCCTCTCGGTGTCACGACAGCTAAGGCGGGAGCAGGATTGGTTTGTTGCTCTCGTATTTGTCGCTACGTTCAGGTTGGATTCTTGGTGGTTGAGTTGAGCTGGCGAGGATAAACCCTAGACCCTAAAGCCTTCTCGCGACCAGAAAGGTGATGCACTTCCGTCTTCCAAGCCTTTGAGGGCATTCAGGCGAAGCGATGTATAAGCACACAACGCCTGCAACGCAGGAATCAAAGAGCCCCGTGACGATGGTCTGAGTAGTGCTCCCCATATGGGAGTTTCCGAAAATAGGGGACCCTAAAATAGTACCTTGAATAGTAGGATCCTTATTACAAGGACACCCAAATAAGGTACCCCCCCTTCTCTTTGAAAACTCCCATATCTTGTTGCCTACTTCGGGTGACCTATGCAGAGGGGCAATCTGGTTACTGGTTGCCTGCAGATACATGAAGGGGCCTTATTCATTAGACTAGGGTTTTGGGGCCCGTTATACTATAATTATACTATTAAGGAACAAGTAATTATGAAGGCCCCCTAAACTAAATCCTTATAATCGCCCTTGTAGTAATGTTTATAGACCTCTTTAAAGGAACCCCTTAAAGGGCCCTTAACCCTTAGGGCCCCTGCACATAGATGGGAGTTTCCGAAAATTAGGGGTACCTCATTTTGGGGCCCTTTTAATAAGGGTGGTACGATATTATTAGGGTCCCCTATTTTTCGGAGACTCCGAGATGTAGGGTGTCCCTGCTAAGCTAAGCCCTACCGGGCTTTCCGAAGGAAACATCCGAGAGCCTCGCCCCCGTAGGGGTTGGGGTTTTAGGGTTAAGGGGTTTAGGGGTTTAGGGTTTAGGGGTTTAGGCTTTAGGGTTTAGGTGTTCAGGTGTTTAGGGGTTTTGGGGTTTAGGGTTTAGGGGTTCAGGGTCAAGGGTTTAGGGTTGTTTGTCATGTCCGTGAAAGTAGTTCGCTTGCCTTCCGTTTACGCTTGCGCCCTGACACTGCCCTGCGGTGCGTGCTCTTCCTCGCATGGAAACCCCTAAAACCCTAAACCCTAAACGGCCCTGGCGTTGGGACAATGTGGTGCCTCTCACTCTCTCTCTCTCTCTCTCTCTCTCTCTCTCTCTCTCTCTCTCTCTCTCTCTCTCTCTCTCTCTCTCTCTCTCTCTCTCTCTCTCTCTCTCTCTCTCTCTACCTGTCTACAAGGGGTTCTCTACGGGTTCTCTGAGAGTTCTGCGGGGGCCCAGGCTTCGGTTCGAGCACATCTCCAAAGCTCTTCGTTCTCTCGCTAGCACACGAGCTTCACATCCTTGCACGTTCACATTTGTGTAGCTGTCAAAATTAGGGTACCTTTTTGGGTACCCTACATTATAGGTGCCGTGCTATGATAAGGACCCAAAAAAGACCATAATTTTGAAAACCACCCACATGGAGTTGCAGCGGTAGATGCAAAGCACAGGCTCCAAAACCTAGCACAAACAAATCGACGTCATCCGCCTTCCTGCTTGCTCTTGCTGCTTTGGTAGTGAGGGTCCAACCCTACACTCTGAACTCTAAACCCTAAACTCTACATTCTAAACTCTAAACTCTGAACCTTAAACCCTAAACTCTGAACCCTAAACTCTGAACCCTAAATCCCGAACTCTAAACCCTTGCGACTCGCTGCGGCTGTGCAGCCCGTGAGAGCCTCCTCTCCTGCGAAGCCGGTGGTGACGGGCCTCTGGAAGATTAGAATGGGCTTTGGGCTATACCGTATATATATATATATATATATACATATACATATACATATACATATACATATACATATACATATACATATACATATACATATACATATACATACACATATACATATACATATACATATACATATACATACACATATATATACATATGTATATATATGTATATATATATATATATATATATATATACATATGTATATATACATATATATATATATATACATATATTACGCTCATAATAAGGACCCTGAGGAGCAATTTTAATAAACATTCAGGTCCATCTCAGCTTCGTGTCTACATCCGTTATTTTGCCGCCTGCCTGGGACCAAAAGCTTGGAGCGGAGTTAAGGGTTTGGGGTTAAGGGTGTAGGGGTTTGGGCTTAGTTTTTAGGGATCTGCGATTTAGGGCTCAGGGTTCAGGGGTTTAGGGCTTAGGATTCTGTAGGCTGATACGGCTTTTTTCTATGGGGTGCTCTTGGGCTTTAGAGGCTTGGGGCTGAGGCCCTATACCCCAAACCTGAAACTGCAAACCCTGAACCGTTGACCCTACAGGGAACTCCAGAACGTTGCAATATGGTTTCAGGGTAGGATACCCTATAATTTACCATAAAGGGTTTAGGATAATCATATTCCAACTTTCTGGCTTTTACGGTAAACCGCAAAGAAACCCTCCGACTTCTCGGATTGCACCTTTGCTCTTCAGATGGGAACTTTGGGGTTATCTCAAAGGGGGAAAAGGAGGGACCCTTAATGGGGACCCCCACCCTATTATGGGCTATAATGGGTATATAATAGCTATATTAAGGGTATAGGGCCCGTCTTGAAGGCTTGAGCTGTGAGGTCCAGGGAAGGCGCCGGCAGGGTTTAGTGGATGGGGTTTAGTGTTTAGGTGTTTAGTGTTCAGGGGTTTAGGGTCTAGGCTGAATGTTTAGGGTTTCGGGTTTAGGATACTGTAGGGTTTTGTAGCGTGTTTACTGAGCTTTAGAGGGTTAAGGTTGTTGTATAGGCTTGAGTACAGGGGCCGAAGGATTTCAATCGGGTTTCGGTGCGAGTAATTCTGTATTGTATAGGAACAATGAAGTGAAATAGCATTAATACTTATCCAGACCGCTGCATGTGCGGGTTCAGGTTTAGGATACCCAGCAGAAACGGAGCTCCTGAAGACTGTTCCAAGCTCCATGTGGACTCTAATCGCGTGAAGAACCGAGGTGCTGACGGCATAGTTTTGAGAAGGACTGGTGAAGTCTAGCACTTGACCCCTTAAGCCTGAGTGAGTTGAGACTTGGTGCTAGAAGACAGATCTGCAATGAAGCATGCAGGTCACGTGCCTACACGTCCTTACCTGCTGTTGCCAAGTATTGTGCTTGCAAACTCATCACTTTGCTTTCATGGACAATCAGCATGCACACCACTCCACACACACACACACACTCACACACACACAGACCCGCGCGCGCGCGCGTACGTGAGGCAGCAGCAGTAGCGGTAGGGGTAGCCGTAGCAATAGCTGTGGCAGTAGCAGCAGCAATAGCAGTAGCAGTATTCGTATGTGGCAGTCACAGTAGCAGCTCGTGGTAGGCGTAGAGGCAGCGACAGCCCTGAAACCAGTCGGAGGCCATCGTCGCTCTCTTCCTGCCGAGCCGACGACGGCGTCCGCTGCTGAACTCTGCACCCCAAAAACCGACCCTAAACTCCGAACCCGAACTCAGAACCCCTAGAACCCTACAACCTTAAACCCGAAAGCCCTAAACCCTGCAACCCTCAACCCGACAGGCCAAAACCGCACAAACCTCATCAAAATCTCCTTCCTCGGCCCAGCGGCATTCCTCAGCCAGCTCCCGTATCATCTGGTCCCTGGGCAGACTTTAAAGTAAGGGATCCACGGTACCTGAAAGGGTTTCGGGGTCCTTTTAAAGCTTCCTTTTCAAGGACTTATGCCTTATGCTATCTGAAGGGGTTGATTTTGGGGTTCCTTAACGGATCTATGTTACCTCGAAGGAATGAGGATTCCAATGTGTAGGGTTCACAAGCAGCCCCTGAGGTCTGTCTGCTGGAGGAAGCATGCAGGGAGTGTTTGGCACGGTTTGAGGATAGTTGGAAGTAGAGGATAAGGCTTGCAAACTCTCCGACGTCGAACGTATTAGTGGGTCTATGCCCTGAGAAGACAAGTTGTGCTTGTCGCCAAGAATGCCCAAAATGCAAAAACACAAATGACAAGAAGAGTAGTCGTCGTCGTAGTAGTGGCAGTGGCATTCGCAGTGGCATTCGCAGTGGCATTCGCAGTGGCATTCGCAGTGGCAGTGGCAGGAGCCGTGGCAGTGGCAATGGCAGTGGCAGTGGCAGTAGCAGTAGCAGTAGTAGTAGTAGTAGTAGCAGCAGCAGTAGTAGCAGCAGATAGTAGTAGTAGTAGTAGTAGTAGTAGTAGTAGTAGTAGTAGTAGTAGTAGTAGTAGTAGTAGTAGTAGCAGTAGTTGTAGTAGTAGTAGTAGTAGTAGTAGCAGCAGCAGCAGTAGTACAGTGTGTGGGGAAAGAGGTTCGCTATCCGACCAAGAACGCGCAGGCAATCTTGCTAATCTTGGTCTGCAAGGTTTTTGGAAATGGTTGGGAAGGGGGGCAAGATTGCGGGCAAGCTTGCTTCACTCGGAAGGGGGGGAAGATTTCACGGCACAATCTTGCCAATCTTGCCTCTAGTGTGCACGATGAGGGGGGGGCCCGCAATCTCCAAATCTTGCAATCTTGCACAGGCTGGACCGCTTGGATCACTCGGACCACTTGTACCACTGGTACCGCTTGCGCCACTTCAGCCACTCGGACCACTTGCACCATTTCTCTTCGTGAAATGATGCAAGTGGCGCAAGTGGTTGAAGTGCCGCAAGCGGTTCAAGTGGTGCAAGTGGTCCAAATGGTGCAAGATTGCAAGATTGCCAGATTTCAGAATGAGCAATCTTATATGCAATCTTGCCAACCCAAACTGGCAAAACAACAAGATTTGCAAAATCTTGGCCCATTGGCGACCCCCCAAACAAATAGCAAGATTTGCAAGATTGACCAAGATGGGCAAGATGCGCAAAATCTTGGTCCCAAAGAGTGCGCTTCGTTCCCCAGCACAATGTAGCAGTAGCAGTAGTAGTAGCAGCAGCGGCAGTAGAAACGGTACGAGTAGTACGAGGAGTAGGAGGAAACGGAGTGGGAGTGCAAGACAGAGTAGGAGAAGGTCGTCTGCTGCTGCTGCTGCTGCTGCTGCTGCTGCTGCTGCTGCTGCTGCTGCTGCTGCGCTTGGGGCTTCTACTCCTCCTGCTACCGGCCTAGCTTGTGCTGCCAGTTGCTGTCACTCAATGAAGCCAAGGCCAAAGCCATGAAGCCAAGCCAATGTCCAAAACTGCGGCCAAGCTGCAGCTTCGAAGAGCCCGGCAGTATGGGGTCCGGTGCCCATATTGACTTGGGCAAATGCACCTCCATGCTCGACTTTCTTGAGACTCCAACTGAGTGCATGATGTCTTTGATTCAACCAGGTTATACTATACTGCTGTTATGACGGCTATCGTTTGTGATGGAGACAGTCATGCTGACTCTGTTCATGATTATGATGATGAACATTATGATGGGAGGCCAAAAGGGGGTTTAAGATTCTTGGGGTAGGGATTCCTTAATATGAACCCTATTATGAGAACCCTAAGCCCTACTAAACCCCCATAGGCTAAAACCCCTTTTGGCCTCCTATGATCATTACGATGGCGAAGATGACACAGCAGAGGCTGAGGATGAGAAAGCACCGTCCCGAGCCTTGATGCCTCAGTTAAAGCGCAAGGGGGATTTTATGCACGACTCTTAGACCTTCTTTTTATTCTTCTTCTGCTTATTCTTGTTATTATTATTCTTATTATTCTTATTATTCTTCTTATTCTTATTCTTATTGTTATTACTACTATTACTACTATTATTACTAGTACTACTATGAACCCAAACCCTAAACCACTAACCATATAAACCACACAGAACACATTACAATGCGAATCCCAAACCCTAAACCCTAAACCCCTTTGGCTTCGGAGCCCAGGTCTGCGGGCTAAGGGCTGCAGAGGCTGAATATAGGGGCCCCTACAAGCATGACACGGTTTGGTGTATCTCAGTCTACAAGTCTGTACTAAGGGGAAGACCAAAGACTAGCATTACAGACTTTTCAGGCTTCTAGATTGGGAGGGTCAGCTCCGAACAATCGCACAAGCCAGAAGCCAGACCGTCTCGGCGCATGGCGCGGAGGCCTAGAGACACCCATGAGCCACCTGAATGCCCGGAACGCTTTCAAGGTCGTGGGTTTAGGGTTGAGGGTCGAACAAAAGCGACCAAAACAAGACAGCACTGCCACTTTTGACAACATCGACCAGCAACAACAATACTGACCACGGCGTTCATCGCCACAGCAATACAATGAACTGCAACTGGCAGTTGCCATGGAAGCAGAACCCTAAACATTAAATCCTTCACCCGAAACCCTAAACCCTTGACCCGAAACCCTTAAACCCCTAAACCCTAGACCCTAAAACCCTAAAACCCTAAACCCTAAACCCTATTAAACCCCCCAAACCCTGCGCAGAAAGCCACCGGAAGAGCTCCGTAGCTGCCAAGCTCGACCCATCCTGGTCCTCGCACCAAGGGTTCCTTACTGAACTTACAACCCTAGCAAAAATTAAAATTTTAGCTGTTTCTCAGGGATTCTAATAACCAAAAATTAAAAATTATTTCTGAGTACCCCTAAGGTTCCTTTAAAGTGATCTAGCAGGGCTCTACAAGGGTGCCATAAGGTTTCTATAGCACTGTAGGGGCTTGGGGTTTATGGGGACTGGGGATGATACTAATGGTAGGGTTTAGGGTTTGGCGTTTAGGGTTTAGGGTTTTTAGGGTTTGGGGTTTAGGGTTTAGGGTTTGGGGTTTAGGGTTTAGGGCTTAGGGTTGGGGGTTTAGGGTTTAGGGCTTAGGGTTGGGGGTTTAGGGTTTAGGGTTGGGGTGTGAGGTTTAGGGTTTAAGGTTTATTTGAGGCATTCTCAGGTCTTTGGGGGTGTCTGAAGCGGTTGAATCGCATTTAGGGGTTTACGGCTTAGGGGCCTCGATGATGCAGCTTGGATCTGGGATACTTTGCAAACTACGTTTCAGAGCCCTACTCAAAGGATCATGGGAATTAGTAACTAGGGTTATAGTTAGGGTAACTATACTTCTAAGCCCAATTTAGGTACTTATAACCTTACTTACTAAGTCCCATGATCCTCCAAATAAGCCCGACATGCCCTGTGAAACCCTGCCAAACCGGATATAATCCCCTCCAAACCCCTACAGCTGGCCAGACACCTCAATTTAGGCCACCAGGTTTATGGGCTTGGGGTGCGGCGCAGCTCATAAGGAACTCCAAGAAAAACATCAGTCTTTCTTCAGATTTCTATACTTTCTTTCTCATACTTGCTACCCTTTGAAAGCCAAACCCAAACCCCTCTACAAGCCTCAAGGGGACCCTGACATGGCAAGAGTTGTTCTTCGGACCCTCGAATCCTTGGGTCTCTAGAAACAAGGGCTTTCACGCTCGGCTGCGGAACTTGGAGTCCAGAGTTTAGGATCCTCTTCAAACTTCCAGAAAGGTTTAGGGTTTAATGTAGGAACCTGATTAAGAAACCCTGGGTCGTCATTAGGGTTTTTTTATGAATCCTACTATTTTGGGGTTATAGGCCCAGGGGTTCCTAATCAGGTTCCTACATTAGGATCTAGACTTGGGAAATCATGATTTAGGGTTTGGGGTTGAGTAAAATCTAAAGGAGTTTCTCCGGGTTCGGGCTTCCAAATAAGGACGTGGAGAATGCGTGGTGAAATGTGAGGGACATCAGCATTAGAAGCGTGTCTTTGGTACATCATACTAGAAGTCCCATAGGGATCCCTAAAAGATACTTTCACTAATCATTCAGGCACCAGTAGTAGGGTGTTCACGAGGTTCCTAGGATTCAGGGATGTTCAGAAAATTGTTCGAGGTTTACATGAAGACCCCTGACGTGCTGAAACTCCTACTTACGGTTTTAGACTTAGTTCTGTGCGATCCAAACCGTTTGGGGCTTAGGGTTTAGAGTTTAGAGCTTGGGGCTTAGGGCTTAGGATTCAGGGTTTAGGGCTCAGGGTTCAGGGTCCAGGGTTTAAGGTTTAGTCGGTGATATCAATGCGACACAAGCCCAGGCCGAACACAAGAAGAGCTTGGTCTCTGACACCCTCTGCCTATCACAAAAGAGGGGACCCACATAGACAAGGGCTTCGGACTTGAAAAAAACGCATGCAGAGGGACAGCTAGGGGAGACTGCTACTGAGCATTCAGACCTCTATGTCAAACTCAACCGCGAAATTTCGAAGAACCTCAAACCGAAAGGAAGATGATTTCAGGGAGCATAGAGCCGCCAGCCTTCTAAAAGTTGAATCGCCGCACTCGTGGCTGCTGCCTGCGCAGGCCGTAACCCAATTGCTCAAGCCCACGAAGTTTGACGGTTCAAAGACTTGTAATACAAGGCTTAAAAGGAACTCCAGAAAGTTGGAATATGGATTAATGGTAGGAGCCCCTGTAATTTACCTTAAAGGGGTTACGATAACGATACTCAAACTTTCTGGCTTCTACTGTATGGTCTTTCTGGCTATGAGGGTGTGGGGTTTACGGTTGAGGATCAAAATACGAAGCCCTAAGCCGTAATACACTTCCGTGACATGGAACGCCAATGGGGCTCATGGCAAGTTCGCACCCCGTCCCCATCCTTGCGTGGCAAGGGGGGTTTAGGGTTTAGGGTTTAGGGTTTAGGGTTTGGGATGTCTGACAAACTCAAGGACCCTCAGTGGTGTAACATTTCGGGCATTGGGTTTAGAGTTGGGGGTTGGCAACCTTTCAACTAGAGATTTCAGGTCTCATCCCCTGAGTTTGCATGTAGGCCAACATCGCATCCCTGAGTAGCTGGAAAGACCGCAAAAAAAAGGAACTCAGGGTGGCAGGACAAGCATCCTCAACACCAATGAACTGTGGAAGACCCCGCGGGGTTTGGGATTTAGGCGGCTCGGGGGTGTTGGTGTCGCTGCTGTTGCTGTTGCGGTTGAGGTTGCGATTGTGATTGTGGTTGTGGTTGCGGTCGCGGTCGCGGCTGGGGTTGTGGCTGTTGTTGCAAACGTGGTTGTGGTGGTAGTTGTTGTTGTTGCTGTTCTGTTCAGGAGGGAGAGCTGCTGTTGCAGGTGGTTGGTGTCGCAATTGTGTTTTCGTTACTGTTCTGTTACGGCAGGTAGTGGCGCGCGGAGGAGCAGGAGGAGCAGACCCTACATTGCCCTACATCCTGCGACTTGTGCAACCTGTTCTTGGGCAAATCATCACTACGTGTCGGGCCACGAGTAACACGAAGCCTTCACTGACAGTCTTTGGACCTACGAGCCTGTAAACCCCAAGCAAAAGGTAAACCGTGGCAGATCTTCTCAAGCCCCGATACCTGCTTGGACTCAGTTGCACGCACTTTTCGCAACCGCGCGAGAGCCCCAACATGAGCAGGTACATGGGCGAGCGTACAAAAAAATGTCGTACACCTACCAAACAGAGCAATTGCTCTGTACACGAAGTGCTGCAGGAGTCTGGAAAAACTGTCACGAACTACAAATATGCTTGCTGCTTCGTAGTGCAGCAAGCGGTCCTGATTACTACCGAGCGCGCTAACAGTGCGGGCGATTCTTCCGCCGCTGTGAAACAATTAAAAAGTGCCGTAACACATTGGCCATGGAAAATGCGCAGCTGCGTTCACCGCAGATTCTTCTACTTTTGGGCTCAGTCTTCGTATGTTTGCCACATCGTGTTTTGGATAAGCTTCTCAAGTCTGTCAGCCTGAACTGGGTCGCGAACTGCGTTCAGAAGGCTAGGCAGAGACAACAAGCAGCGGGTATCCATGCTTGTGGTCTGCAAAGGCATTGGCACAGGCAGCTCTTCGTCCATCTCTGTGTACCGTGCGATGAACTTCTCTGTTGCCTCAACCGACAAGCCCAGCGTTACCACAATCTGTCCTCCTGTGCTCTGCTCGCCTGCCCAGCAAGATGCGCGGTGAAAAATTTTCTCTGTTCGCGCAACGACATAGAGGTGGAGATTGTGTCTTTTGCTTTGCTTGCTGAAGTCTTCGATGATTGGCTTTGCTTCTCGCCAGTCCGCGATGAGCAACGTGCTTCCCGCCCTGCCTTCCAACCAACGAAGGAAGTCCATGGACTTCTTGTGACACACGAACTTGCATCCAGGAACAGAGGCTGCACACTGCTTCAATTGCTTGCGCACATCACTTTGCTCGTGCTTCAAGCAATGCTCGAAACACCAAACCAACCAAACACGTATTTCCTGCTTCGCCGGCTTGCGAGCCAGCGCCATTCAAGCCGGCCTGCTGCTGCCTTAGGCAGACAGAAAAAATAGTCTGGGGCCTGGCGCGAACGTGTTCTCTGGAGCCTACACGAACGCGAGTTTCACCAAAGTAATGATCCATGGAACCCTAAGCAGTACGACTCCGGCTACACCCACCCCCTGACAAGGGACTCACAAGCTAAGCGTACAAAACCCTTCTAAGCCCTTGATAACCAACCCCACCAAAAAAAACCTTAGATCTAAACAGTCACCATATAGGAGTTTCCGAAAAATTACGGGTACCTTGTTCCGGGGCTTTTGTAATAAGGATCCTACTATTTAGGGCACTATAGTGGGGTCCCCCTATTTTCGGAATCGGCAGAGGTAACAGGAAGGCCCACGGCTGTTTCGGAACAAATCTGTCATCTCTCTTTAACCTGTACATGTTAACCCAGAGCCCCGGGAGGATCTAGAAAGTAGATCCCCTAATTTGGGCCCCTATACTACTAAGGGTACTTTATAGGAACCCCCATTAAGGGATCTACTTTCTAGATCCTCCCGGGGGTCTGGGAATGGGTTTGTAGGGGTTTGGGGGTTTAGGCTAGGGGTTTGGGTTTGGGTCCAAGGGTTTTTGGTTTAGGAGTTTGAGAGCTGTGAGGCATAGGGTGTCGCGGTTTGAAGGCATTAAGGTCCAGGGCTTTTTGATGAGACCCAAAACCCAACACTTGACAGAAATCCTGGTGGAACCTGAAAAGAAGCCCTGCAGGTTTCGTTCCCAAAACCAAAACCCCTTGGAATCCTCGCAGAAACATGTTAAGAGCTTTGGGAGCCCTTTGGAAAGAAGTAACCTAAACCCTTAACCGGAGCCCGTTGGAAAGAAGAACCCTGCCTCGTTCAACGCAGGCGGTGCGTAGGAGGCCACCGGGGTCCGAGCTTCCCTGACGGCCTCCTGGGGTCAATAGGGTTTAAGGGTTTAGGATATATATATATATATATATATACATATATATATATATACATATATATATATATACAGCCATAATAAGGGACCCCATAAAATACTGGTGGTAATGATTCAGGTCTCTAAATTGTGCAAACGGGGTTCTATAGAGGCACAGGGTTAAGGGGGTTAGAGTTTCAAGGCGGTGCCCTTGTTGCGAGAGGGCTGCCATAGCGGTTCTACAAAGGTTTAGGGCTTAAGTGTTCTAGAGTTTCGGGTTGAGGGCTTAAGGGTTCTACGAAGATTCTACACAGCGTTGGGAAAGCCGAGGAAGCTACGCTTGCTTTTTGCTTAATCTTCGAAGCCAATAGAAGATTTGTTGGGGGTGTTTGGTTTATAGGGCTTTCTAACACAGCTTTCATAAGAGTGGGGCAAGCGTTCTGTTAGAGTTTTGATAAGGGTCTTATACAAGTGTTAGCAGAGTGCACATTGAAGAGAGTTTGATACAGGGCCTTGCGAACAGGGGTCCGCCCATGCTTCTGCCATTAGCCTTCTTATGGATTGGTAATTAGGGTTAGGAGTTCAGGGTTTAGAAGCGTTTCAATGAGAGTCGCCCCCGTAGCATCCTCCCTCTGATCGGCTCCGAAACCGCCAACTGCCACAAGGATCGTTTCCCAAACACGCCCCATCCCAGTGGCACTGGACGCGCCACCATGTGGGAGATTCCGAAAATAGGGGGCGCCAATGTAGCACCCTAAATAGTAGGATCCATATTATGAGGACCCCAAAGTAAGGTACCCCCAATTTTCGGAAACTCCCATGTAGCGTCCAAGAAATGACACTTCTTCTGGAAATGCCCCAAAGCGGCAAGGGTCAGGAAGACCATGGCCCTGACAAATTTAGGGTTTCCTTTAAGGGGTACTACTTAAAGGATCATGGGACATAGTAACTAGGGTCAGAATAAGGGTAACCATACTTATAAGCCCAATTAAGGTACTCATAACCTTTCTTACTAAGTCCCATGATCCTCCAAGTATAAGTGTTCCTTTAGGGGATCAGGGAACTCTAGGGCATGAAAAGGTTAGCAAAGCGAGACTCGCCACCAGGAGGTACTATAAGGGTTCCTTTGAAGGGTACTTTCTGGGTTCTTTTAAGGGGTACTCTGAGGGTTCCTTTAAAGGGTACTAAAAAACCCTAAACCCTAAACCCTAAACCCCAACACCCTAAACCCCTAAACCCTAACACCCTACCATCCTAGCAAGGCGGAAACGGATTTGAGACGGTGCCTGAACCCAAATAACCTACCTTTTCAAGGACCTATATGGGAGTTTCCGAAAATTTGGGGTGCCTTGTTTTGGGGATCCTTATAATATGGGCACTACTATCTAGGGTACTAAATTAGGGCCCCCTATGTTCGGAAACTCCCAGATAAAGAAGTCATAGAAGGGGGAACCCTAAACCTCTAAACCCCAAAAAGTAGGTTGCTTGGGGTCACTTAGGTTGTCCTTGTCGGCCCGGATGATCCGGTTGAGCTTCAGGACCTGCTCACCTGGGAAACGATGAGGGTTTAATAAAGGGCTTCTCCGAAGAACAAGGTTCCTTGAAAGGGGTTTAGAAGGATTACTATAAGGGATAATTTTTTAATTGAGTATAGGGGCCTAAATAGTTAGAATAAGGCTGCTTTCAAGGGTTCCTTTTTTAAAGGGGTCTATAAGGGATCTATAGTAGGGTTCTATAATATCTGGGCCTTAATAACTAGAATAAGGTTTTGGGGCCCATTATGCTATATAGTCTAACGAGGTAACCCCAGAGGGTTTAGGGTGTTGGGATAAGCTCCATTTAGCCATCACACAAAGCAACATCTTTGCGGATCCCCTGGGGTTTGTGCATGTTTCATAAAACTGACATGGGCTCGGGTCGGAGGACCTAGGGATTCATACAGAGGGCTCAAGAACCAAAATAGGCTCTCAGGGTCTATTCGAAGTAATCACCCTTCCGGCCTCTAAAGGAACCCTAAAACCACAGAGTTAAAACCCTGATAGGAACCCTTACAGACCCCCTCAAAGGCACCAGCTCCTGTAAGGCCTCCCTTAAGGCTCTTTTGAAGCGCTCCCTTGGAGGCTCCTCAAGGGCTTGGGAGATCCTTCAGGGCTCCTTCAATTCTGGCCAACTTGTCGGGTAGTCATGGGGAACTAAAGGTTAACCTTTTTGGATATATAGGGATTATATAGGGTCTACACTACCCAAACATGTCAAAAGGTTACCTACTCGACTACTAGGCTGGGCTTCTGAGCTCAAGGGGTCTCAAGACTTGGGATTGATGGCTTTGAGGGACCAGGGTTCCAGATCTAGGTGCAGTAGATGTAGGGTTTAAGGGCCCTGGCTTTAAGATTCAGGGTTTAGGGTTAAGGGCACGCTGCTACATGTCCCTCCACATCGAACACCACGCGCCAAACCCTAAACCTTTTGATGGGACCCCAAACCCTCATTCTTTTTCAAGACCCCAAACCCTAAACCTTCTAGCCGATGCCCTAAACCTTCAAACATTCGCCACCCTAACTGAGATCCTGAGCCTTAATATAGGGGCTAAGGAACCCCCAGAATAGTATTGGTAATTATTTAAGCCCCTGTACTAACTTATAATAGCCTTATAGTAGCTAGCCGTTATACACCTTTAAAGGAACCCTACTGGTAGCTCCTACAACACCTTCCAAATGTGACAGGCCAGTCGCTCTCCGAGATCTTCCGTCCCAGAGTCTCCTGGCGGGGTGGACTCTCCAAGTCGCCATTACTAAGGGCTGTTCAGCTTTTAGGATTTAGGGTTTAGGGTTCGGGGTTTAGGGTTTAGGTTTTAGGGTTTAGGATTCAGGGTTTAGGGTTTAGGATTTTGAGTTTAGGGTTTAGGGTTTGGGGTTTGGGGTTTAAGGTTTGCCGTAGAATGGCGCATAAGCGGAAGTATCTCGCGACACTGTGAAATTTCGAGTGCGTCGTCTTCTGACGATTGGTTATTGGAGCCTGATTGTGGATGGCTCATCTTTTAACTCTCCCACCCCACGCGTCTAAGGCGGCCAAACCACCCAAACCTATTCCTTTTAGGGTTTAGCACCTAAACTCATTCTATAGTTTTCTTTATTTCTTCAACCGAAGCGTTTAAAGCAGCCACACGAAAAGAGAGGAGGGGTTCTCGACTTTGTGAACCAGGGCAGGGCAGGGCAGAGGGCAGAGGGCAGAGGGCAGAGGGCAGAGGGCAGAGGGCAGAGGGCAGAGGGCAGAGGGCAGAGGGCAGAGGGCAGAGGGCAGAGGGCAGAGGGCAGAGGGGAGAGGGGAGAGGGGAGAGGGCAGAGGGCAGAGGGCAGAGGGCAGAGGGCAGAGGGCAGAGGGCAGAGGGCAGAGGGCAGAGGGCAGAGGGCAGAGGGCAGAGGGCAGAGGGCAGAGGGCAGAGGGCAGAGGGCAGAGGGCAGAGGGCGAGGGCAGAGGGCAGAGGGCAGAGGGCAGAGGGCAGAGGGCAGAGGGCAGAGGGCAGAGGGCAGAGGGCAGAGGGCAGAGGGCAGAGGGCAGAGGGCAGAGGGCAGGAGGGCGCAGTGCTTGCTGGGGGTCCCTTTCCGGAGGAGGCCCAAATGCCTCCAGAGCGGAGGTTGGGGTTTGGGGTTATTACTTTTCTGGGGACCAGTACTGGTCCCGACAAGAACCTGCTCCTGTACGGGGCTTGACGTGGGTGCTACCGCCGTGGAAAGGCGGGCAAGCGTATGGGGTCGCTCTGCGCCATCGAGGTCGAGGGGCTTAAGCGCCGCCCACCCACGGAGGTGGGCGGCCTAGGCCTTGAGTTTAGGGTTTAGGAGGCTGCAGGCTTAAAGGTTCTGGGGATTCCAGCGTAGCCTTCTTGGGAGTGGCCTGGTTTTTCGGTAAGTTTAGGGTCAGGCCAATGTGATGAAAGGTTTAGGAAAGCCGCCTGAAGCCTGAAACTGTTCGTATGTTGCAAGTACCCCCAACACGAAACCCAAATTCACGCGCACCACTGTTCCTAAACAGACCTTGCATACACTGACCAAGGCCTTAATGCAACCGAATGTCCTGATGTAATTCTGGCAAAGGCTACCACACCCTATAGAACCCGATGCAAGCCTCTATGAGACCGTTGCAGGACCTGACAAAGCCCTGCAAAGCCCTACGAACACCTCAATTTAGGGCCAAAGATTACGATGCCTCTGGCTGGTGCGTCACCAAGCTCATGCTGTTGAGGTTTAGGGTTTAGAGGTGTAGGCGTGGCAGTAGAACGACCGTCAACATTAGGGCCTTGGCTTAGGGTTCTATGAACGGTCTAGACTTATCAGATTTCGATTGCCCTGAAGGTCACGCATTAGATTAAGACCGTCGAAAAGCATTTCCGAAGTTTTCGAAAATTGTAATGGATCCTACTATTTAGAGCGCAATATTGGAGCCCCCGTATACCCCTTATAACACTAAACCCTCGTACAACCCATTACGCACAACCCCAAACCCTAAACTCTGGTTACCCTAAACCCCCCCCTAAGGGTCCTTGTGATCCAAGGGTAAAAGCAGGGACCCCTAGGTATATACTCTTAATATGGCTATTATATACCCAATATATAGCCCATTATAGGGTAGGGGTCCCCGTTAAGGGTCCCTCCTTTTCCCCTTTGATATGAACAATGTCTTGAGAAGGCGAAACTTGCGACCCGCTGTTCGCACCGTCCTGCGAGCGGGATCGTGTCATCGTCCCGCAGGGCTTCGTAGTGCTTGTGAGTCCTGCGGTTTAGGGTTTTTTTGAGGGGCTTACTGAAATGCGGTTTAGGGTTTAGTGTTTAGGGTATAGAGTTTAGGGTTTAGAGTCTAGGGTTTAGAGTTTAGGGTTTGGAGTTTAGGGTATAGAGTTTAGGGTTTGGAGTTTAGGGTTTAGAGTTTAGGGTTTAGAGTTTAGGGTTTAGAGTTTAGGGTTTAGAGTTTAGGGTTTGGAGTTTAGGGTTTAGAGTTTAGGGTTTGGAGTTTAGGGTATAGAGTTTAGGGTTTAGAGTTTAGGGTTTAGAGTTTAAGGTTTAAAGTTTAGGGTTTGGAGTCTAGGGTTTAGAGTTTAGGGTTTGGAGTTTAGGGTATAGAGTTTAGGGTTTAGAGTTTAGGGTTTAGAGTTTAGGGTTTGGAGTTTAGGGTTTAGAGTTTAGGGTTTGGAGTTTAGGGTTTAGAGTTTAGGGTTTGGGGTTTAGGGTTTAGAGTTTAGGGTTTGGAGTTTAGGGTTTGGAGTTTAGGGTTTGGGGTTTTGGGTTCAGGCCCCCCATCTTGACAGTCGCCGTGTAAGACATTCTGCGACATGATCTAGCCGACACCGACTGGGCATCATGGAATGTACGTGGAGACATGTAAGATATGTAAATACATGTATACACATATATTCATATAGAACTGTTTTTTTGCTTGCTCACTTGTTTAGTTGTGCTAGCCTCCGGAAGCCAACGCTTCGATTTTAGTACAAGCTGATCCTCGGTGTCATGCATGAAGCGCTGCGGAATGTACACATAATCAACTCGTGCTTGGACACTCAACACCAGCCTCCTGTACCAGTCAACTTGGCCAATCAGAGATGTCTGTAGTAGCTACATTCTCCAAGCACACGCCGTGGTATGGTCGACAAAAGTCGCCGGCAAAAGCAAGGGCGTGAGGGGTAGCGAGTTTCCGCTTTGCCGGCGGATGGACGTCGCCATCCGCTCCCTAAGAGAGCCAGCTTCTAGACCCCCGAAGATGCTGGAAGACACAAACATAGGCATTCCTCAGCCCTGCGATGGAAGACGATTGAATTCAAATTGAAGCCCTAAATCCCCAACCCTATAGCTTAAGCCTTAAGTACTTCTGCTCCGTCATCGAAACAAGGCTTCAATCAAGAGCACAAGCTTCCGTTCCGAATAACGTTAACCAAGTCGCAGACGGCAGAAGCAGTGGCGTCGCAGTAGCAGCAACAGCACCGTCCAAATGCAGCATGTGGAACTGCTGAATGGGCGTGAAGCACATGTCTAATATGCGGCCTGAATAATCAGAATAGGGTTTTGTGCCCAATTATACTATAAATATATTTACACCAGCGTAGACCCCAAACAGAATGCATCGAATCATGCAGGTTCAAGTTGGAACGTGTTGGAACCCGATCTGGCTTCACAAGCAGATGCTGCGAAAGAATACGTAGACATATGGACTAGTTTGTGCAAAAGAAGAATGGGTAGTGATGTCATTCGCACGAGAAGGAAGCGTTCTTTTTTTGAAAAAAGAACCCCGTGAACAAAAGGTTTTGTTTGTGGTGGGCACTCATAGTTGCACCGAGTAAATGCTCCTTCTTGCAGGTTCAAGTTGGAACGTGTTGAAACCCAATCTGGCTTCGCAAGCAGACGCTGCGAAACAAATTTTTAGACAATTGGACTATTTTTGTGCACAAGAAGAATGGGTAGAGATGACATCCGCACGAGAAAGAAGCGTTCATTTTTTTGAAAAGAACGCCGTGACCAAGGAGTTTTGTTTGTGGTGGGCACTCATAGTTGCACCGAGTTTGCTCCTTCTTGCAAGTTCAAGTTGGCACGTGTTGGAGTGATGACATCCGCACGAGAAAGACGCGCTCTTTTGTTGGAAACAAGAATGCCGTTACCAAAAGGTTTTGTTTGTGGGGGCCACTCATGCGGCCCAACCGTCCAACCCAGGAGCCCAGAAAGGAAACATGAAGGGAGCCCAGTGGGAGCCCAGGCCCTTTGCCGCGGTCCAGCCATCCAACCCAGAAGAACATTTGATGGGAGCCCAGCCCTTTGGGCGCGGCCCAGCCGTCCAATCCAGGAGCCCAAAACGGAAACATGAAGGGAGCACAATATGGGCCCAGGCCCTTGTGCGGCCCAGCCGTCCAACCCAGGAGCCCAGAAAGGAAACATGAACGGAGTCCAAAGGCCCTTTGCCGCGGCCCAGCCATCCAACCAGGAGCCCAAAAAGGAAACATGAAGGGAGCCCAATGCGAGCCCAGGCCCTTGTGCGGCCCAGCCGTCCAACCCAGGAGCCCAGAAAGGAAATATGAACGGAGTCCAAAGGCCCTTTGCCGCGGCCCAGCCATCCAACCAGGAGCCCAAAAAGGAAACATGAAGGCCAATGCGAGCCCAGGCCCTTGTGCGGCCCAGCCGTCCAACCCAGGAGCCCAGAAAGGAAACATGAACGGAGTCCAAAGGCCCTTTGCCGCGGCCCAGCCATTCAACCAGGAGCCCAAAAAGGAAACATGAAGGGAGCAGGATCCCTTATCCGCGGCCCAGCCGGGAGCCCAGGCCCGTGGCTGCGCCCCAACCATCCAACCCAGGAGCCCAAAATGGAAACATGAAGGGAGCCCCAATGGGAGCCCAGGCCCGTTGCCGCGGCCCACGCATCCAGCCACCGCGGCCCACCTTTTTTCTGAGGAGAGAACCCCAAACCCTACCTGTTTGGGAATAAAGAACTGCCAAAATAGTGTTTGGTAATTCTTTTGCCCCTATAGTGTCCGCGGCTGCCGGGGTTCAGATATCAGAGTTACGCGATGAAGGGGATCTCTACGCGAAAAAGAGCATGCGATGCAAGGCCGAAGCCCTGAACCGCCGGATCTCCAGGGGATCTCAAGCGTGATCTACTTAAAGGATCATGGGAATAAGTAACTAGGGTTATAATTAGGGTAACTATACTTATAACCCCAGTTGAGGTACTTATAACCTTACTTACTAAGTACCATGATCCTTTAAGTAATCAGACCCAAGCAGGCTGCCACCAAAGACCGTCATCAACACAGGCCGAAGGCCACAAACGCAAACATGGAGCCCCAAACCTTCTTGAAACCGTATAGAAACCTACCAAGAAGCCTGAATCACTTACAGCATCCCTTTGTAAGAAACCCTAAGCCCCTGTGTGGCCCCAAGCCCAGACCCACGTTTGGGTCGCGTAGAGCCTAGTCTGGAATCTTGGCTTTAGGGTGTAGGAGGTATGGTGCTTACGAAAGTTTACGTAAGTGTTCTATGAGGGCTTTCTGGGGTTTCATCTGTTGTTATCAGGGCCTTCGGTTTGAGGGCGGAGGGTTCAAAGCTGCAAAGTGCACCAGAGAGCCCGAAGTCCTTCGGCATCCTCCAGCGCATCCACTGAGATGAAAGTATGCTTTACTTTCAACATGGGCGCCATGAGATGGCTTTGCCAAACTCAGGAGTATTCAAAACACTGGCTACCTCCGGGCCCCTACGTCGGAGTACAGCCAAATGGCTGCGGTTTCAAGCACAAGTAGGGTTTAGGGTTTAGGGGTTTAGGGTTTAACATACGGGACATAAGGCTGAGGGCCGTCAAACCCCAAAATATCAGGGCCTTAATTATCAGAATAGGGTTCTAAACCCTAAACCCTCAACTTTCAGTGGAGAAGGCGACAACCGCGAGACCTCAAAGCTAGATCGTGGACCGGAACATGGGGCCCTATCGAAGGATAGAGTTCTTTTAAAGGGCTCCTTTTCCCCGACCCCCGGGAGGATCCAGAAAGTAGATCCCTTAATGGGGGTTCCTATAAAGTACCCTTAGTAGTATAGGGCCCCAAACTAGGGGATCTACTTTCTAGATCCTCCCTGGGGGTCCGGGTTAAAGGGGTCGATAAGCGTTACTATACGGGCTACTATAAGGGCTTAGAGTAGCGGTCTTAATAAATTGAATAATGTTTTGGGGCCGGCCCACTATACTGTATTAAAAATAAGGAACCCCCAAAGTAGGATCTTTAATCATTAAGGCCCCTATATTACAGCCCATACCCAGCAGACGCGGTTCTTTACTGGTGTTCTTCCGGGATGTGTCGGGCCCGCTTGCGCGGGCGGCGCTCGCTGTGGGGCAGCTGCGCGCAGCGACGGCAGACACAGTATGTGCAGCATCTGATGTGTGGGCCAGATTTTGCATCACTCTTTGCCCAAATCAAGAACTCCTCCAGATCGTCGCCACATACCTGAGCACAGCAGCAGAACCCTGAAACGACACGAATCCCTCACGTGGACCCTGGCAACAAAAGCGGTTCAGCAGAGACTGCTCTTCGCAGGCTGGTGGCCAGAAAGTCTCTCGCCGGCATCCCACGGCCAGATCGCCCGCAGCTGTCGCAGGCCAGCCTCTCGCGCAGGAGGTCGGCTTTGGCCGTGGCGGCCATCGGCCGGAGAAGGGCACAGCAGACCGCGCAGCTGTGCTCGCCAGGAGGTGCCGAGGGCCCCAGCAGCCTTTGGAGCCCCCAGAGTGCCAAGGGCGATGCGGCTTGGGCCCCCCAAGCCGCCCCCTCCTTCTCCGGGGTCCAAGGCGTCGGAACGGAGCGCTCCATCTCCGCACGTTTCGGCATCGGTGGACGAACCGCCGGAGGCAGCGGCAGCGAAGGCACTGCCGGAGGCAGCGAAGGCAGTGGCAGCACGCCCGGCAGGCTGTTGTCGGAAAGGTCGCCGTCCGCCTCGTCTTTCAGCGCCGTGGACCGCAAGTTGTACCTCTTGACAGGCATCACGGGCTTGGCTGGTTGACGCTTCCTCTTGGCCTTCGGCGCCGGGACCACAGGCTTGGTAAACGCGGCAGCTGCCGGTGGGGCAACGGGCACAGCATGAGCCGCCGAGAGGGGTTTGATGATGGACACTTCGTCGTCGTCTATCACCTCGATGTCCACCGGCGCTGAGTTGACTTCGGCAACATCCGGCGCAGCACCTGGGCCCAGCGCTGAAATTCTGACATCCGGTGAGTTGCAAGTAGCATGGGACATCATGAAACGACCGTGAAAACGAAAATAGTAGCATACAGGTCAGATGATTGAAGCAATACTTACCAGGACTACAACTGTTTCCTGCAACGAATTTAATTACAACAAAAACCCAAGCCGTAAAAAACCCTTAACCTCTATGCGTCCGTGGAGAAGAGGAAAGTGCCAGCCTCGGTACCCCTAACCCCCCAACCCAACCGTCAAGCCCTCTGCCCTAGACACCTGAAAAAAAAAACGAAGCCCCAAGATAATATGACCCTTATGGCAACCCTCACAGTGACCCTTCCCCTCATCATCCTTAAAGCAACGGGTAGAGTCCTCCTACAGCCGACCCTAATAGACCCGAAACCCGAAACCCTGAAGCCCGCACCATAAACCCGAAGCCGTCAAACCCGAAACCCTAACCCCTAAACACCTATAAATCCCTTATAGCACCCTTATGGATCCCTTCAAAGGAACCCTGGGAGGCCTTATCCCTTTAAAGGGACCCTTAAAAGTCCTCAAGGGGCCAGGGACCGAGTCTCTTCCAGGTGATGCGCTCCGATGGAAGGCCACGGATCTCCCAACGAAGCTCCTGGGGATCTGGTATGCTTGGGGGATCATGGGACTTAGTAAGTAAGGAGAAAGGGAACCTTAAAAGGGATCCTTAAAGGGCTCCTTAAAGGGATCTAGAGGGTTTAGGGTTTTTTGTCTACTTGGGGGATCATGGGACTTAGTAAGTAAAGTTATAAGTACCTTAATTGGGGTTATAAGTACAGTTATCCTAATTATAACCCCAGTTACTAAGTCCCATGATCCTTTAAGTGGGGCCTACGAGCTCCGAAAACTCGGTGCTACTTCAAAGAAACCAAAAAGGCTTCTATTAGGGCTTTGGAGTTTCCGAACATTTGGGGCTACTTTGAAGGGATCAAAAAGGGTTCTACAAGGAGTTTAGGGTTTGGGCGTTTCCGAAGATTAGGGGCGCCGTTAAAGGGATCAAAAAGGGTTCTGTAAGGGGTTTAGGGCTTGGGAGTTTCCGAGAATTATGGGCTCCGTTAAAGGGGTCTATTAGGGTTCTGCTCCGTTAAACAGATCTACTAGGGCTCTATAAAGGGTTCAGGGTTTGGGAGTTTCCGAAAATTAGGGGCTCCTTTCAACAAATCTACAAAGGTTCTGTATGAGGTTTAGGGTTTAGGGTTTGGGAGTTTCCGACAATTTGGGGGTACCTTCTTTTGGGGTCCCTAATAAGGATCCTACGGTTTAGGGCACTATGGTAGGGTCCCCTATTTTCGGAAAATCCCATATGGTATACAGTGGGTTTTACGAGGGTTTTATAAAAGGGGTCATAACGAGGGCTTGGCATAGGTTTTGATAATTAGACAGCTTCTACAAGGTATTGGATGCTTGGGGTTGCCGAAAGGGCTTAAGGGCTTTAGGGTTAAGGGTTCTTTGATAGGCCTGCAAACGCTTTGATAGGTCACTTTGCAACAGGATCTACCTGGCGGATCAGGGCACCTCGCGAGTAGGCCATGGGGTTACAAGTACCTGCAAAGAGGGTTAGAGCATTCACAAGCCTTCACAGAACCCCCTTACTGAACCCCATGAACCTACAACCAGACCTGTTGAACTTCAACTCAACAACTGCATACCATCTCCTCTTAAAGGATCATGGGACTTAGTAACTAGGGTTATAATTAGGGTAACTATACTTATAACCCCAATTAAGGTACTTATAACCTTAATTACTAAGTCCCATGATCCTCCAAGCTTTCTATCTCAAAACCTGGTCAGGTTCCCATTATCGTTCGTCCGGCCCTTTCTAAGCCCAACCTGCACCCCGTTTTTTAGAATATGTCTCCAACCTATTCTTCAAACCACGAGACACTCCTCCGTTTGGTAAAACCCGAAGCCTCAAAACAAACGACTGATTCGGAGTCTTCGCTTGAGCTACACCCATTAGAGCTCCTTTAAGAGAGGAAACAGAAAGGAAAGCACTTTGCAACGGTAGAAAGGCTGTATGTACAGTACAGCAACATGCGGGAGTTTCCGAAAACAGGGGACCCCAATATAGTTGCCTCAATGGTTTAGGGTACTCCTACTTTTCGGACACTCCCGTGTAACGACAAACATCCCAAACACCCTAGAAACCCTCAACCCAGAAGCCTGAAAGCATGATACAGGGGCCTTAGCAATTAGAATAGGGTCTTGGGGCCCATAATGCTATAATTGTAATAAGGAACCCCCCAAAATGGTATTGGTGCTTATTTCAGCCCCTCTCCACGTGAGCCGTTGTCAGACCTCAAGCCCCCCGTAAATCCTGCTAAAAAGAACACGCCAACTATCCTAAATCCCCGTAAAATCCTACACCCTAAACCCTAAACCCCAAACCTCCAAACAAACCCTGAGCACCAAAACGCCCTCAACCCTGTCTAAAATGCACAGGTCCGAATGCGTTGCACAGCGAGCAAAACGATCCTCTCGTAGCCGCTATGTAAGTATACACGATTTCCGAGGCCCTTCTAAACGTCTCGATGTACCCCTAAACGCCCTGAACCCTTAGCCCTCAACCCCAAAACTTCCAGGGATCGGTTGCATGGACCTTCGCACGATATTCGCCAAGCACCAGGAGCCCGTCCTCACAGAACCCTGCTGAAGGTTTAGGACTTCGTCACCAGCACAGGAAACGGTTAGGGTGCTTTTCGCAGGGTTTTATGACTCCTGCTTATCGGGCTTCATATGCCCAGAGGGCTTTGTGGGCGTCTTTCGGGCTTGCTAGAGGTTTTAGGAGCGTTCTTACAGGGGCTTGTGTAAGAGTTTTCTTTGGGTTTGGCTATAAGGTTCGTTTTCAAGCTTCTCGGGCTTCCGAAGTGTGAGGTTTTGAGGAATCCGTATAGTAAAGGGGTGTTGACGGTTATGGGCTGCAGAATTCTTCGGCGATGAGGTTCCTGTTAACATTCTGAGAAGGTTTAGCGACACCTGAGGGTTTTTAGTATAGGGAGTCTATCATGGAATATTTCTGCAGCAGCTGTGGATACTACCACGAACTACTCGAACCCCTTACATTCTCGGCTTAGGGCTGAGCGCTTCGAGGTCACCTAAGCTGAGTCTGGAAGTAATCTGCGGCTTGGTGACGGCTTTAACCCCAAAACCCGCAAAGCCCCAAAACCTAAAACCCGACATACTAAGACCCTAACGCCCCAAAACCCTGGACCTCTGAACCGCGAAAGGTTTCGAGTTGTTTGTTAGGCCCTTTTCTGTCGAGGTTTGGGATAGACTGCAAAGCCTTTAGGAGGGCTTCGGGCGCTTGGGGTTTTTGGGGTTTTCGGGTTGGGGACCTGACCTGGGGCCCAGGGTTCGAGGCTGTGGACTGACGGTTTCCCTCTGGGGGCCAAGACTTACAGGGAAATTTCAGAAAGTTGGAATATGGTTTCAGGGTAGGATACCCTATAAGTTACCATAGAAGGGTTAGGATAATGATATTCTAACTTTCTGGCTTCTACCTTAAGGTGTAACATCGAGGCCTTACTTGGAGGATCACGGGACTTAGTAAGTAAGGTTGTAAGTACATTAATTGGGGGTTATAAGTATAGTTACCCTAATTATAACCCTAGTTACTTTAAGTACCGGTACTCGTAGAGAAGCTCTGTGGGTTGATGCTGCTATAATCGTACCAAAGACCGTAGCAGAGCTTTAGCTATAAGCGGCTTCTCGTACTAACTATCCAGCCCGCTGTATTGCGCAATGTGACCTTCGCGTGTGGAAAAACCCTCTGAGCCGGGCCTTGTACCCAAGCTGAAACTCCTGCTGCAGATCGGAGTAGAACACAGTGGTGCCAGTAACCTTCGCAGAACAAAGACAACGTCTGGAATCCGAAAGGAAGAGAACTTCCTCTCTTCTTCTCAAGAGTGTAGGGTTTAGGGGTTCAGGACTTCGGGTTTAGGGGTTCAGGGTTTAGGAGTTCAGGGTTTAGGGTTTAGGGTAGCCTGCCCATGGTGCCGGATTACCCGAGCCACGACAAGATGCCGGGTTCTAAAAGTTGGGCGCAGCAAGTCATATAGGGGCCTGAATAATTCGAAGAGGGTTTTGGGGGCCCTTATACTATAAAAAAAATGTTGGTAATTATTGAGGCCCTTAAAGTATCCGGAAAAAACAAGCGACACCGCACTGATTCCCACAACCTCATATCTCTGGGGTTCCATGATGGAAGCCCAAATCCCAAATCCGTATGTGAGCCACAATCTCCCTGAAACCGAAACTCTGAATTCTAAGCCATAAACTCCAAACCCCAGCCGGGCCTATAGTTGGAACCTCAAAGCTAGTTTGAACCGTAAACCCTAACCGGCCCATATGTTGAACCTCTACGCTTGAAACCCCAACCGAGCCTATAATTTTTGAACCTTAAACCCTAGCCGGGCCTGCAATTTGAACCTTAAACCCTAGCCGGGCCATTTTTTGAACCTTAAACCCTAACCGGGAACCTTAAACCCTGGCTGGGTCTATTTTGAACCTAAAAGCCCAACCGGTCCCATGGTTTGAGCCTTAAGACCCCAAAGTACTTGGAGGATCATGGGACTTAGTAAGTAAGGTTTAGGGTTCCTTATGGTTCTATAATAGGGTTCCTTAAAGGGCTATAGGGCTTCTATAATGGGGATCATGGGACTTAGCAAGTAAGGTTATAAGTACCTTAATTGGGGTTATAAGTATAGTTGCCCTAATTATAACCCTAGTTTCTAAGTCCCATGATCCTTGAAGTACAGCCTCAGCGATGCCAAACTGGCCCGCATCCCAGTGGCCCTGCAGCAGCGCCTCCGGACGCTGCTTTAGGGTTTAGGGGTTTCGGGGTTTAGGGGTTTAGGGGTTTAGGGGTTTAGGGGTTTCGGGGTTTAGGGGTTTAGGGGTTAAGGGTTTAGGGGTTTAGGGGTTTAGGGGTTTAGGGGTTTAGGGGTTTAGGGGTTTAGGGGTTTAGGGTTTAGGGGTTTAGGGGTTTAGGGGTTTAGGGTTTAGGGGTTTAGGGGTTTAGGGGTTTAGGGGTTTAGGGGTTTAGGGGTTTAGGGGTTTAGGGGTTTAGGGTTTGGGAGATTAGGATTTAGGGGTTTAGGGTTACTGGGGGGGGGGGCCCTTGGAGAGATAGACCCTCTCAATAGGGACCTTAAGAGAGCCAGAAGTAGGATCAAGAAGGATCCCTTTAAGGGGCCTCCCTAGTACACCTAGGAGTTGGTGGCCTCTTAACAAAGAAACGGCCTTCCATCATCCTACCACCTTCATCGTCAGGATCCTACTTCCTACTTCTTCGGGACAGTCTTGAGCCTCATCCTAAGCCCTAAACCCTAAAGCGTTTCGGAAGCTCCCGCTTGGAAGCTTCAGTGTCCTCTTCGATGCATAGACTTGGGGGTTTGGGTTCTCGGGGCCGGGCGGAAATGTGCTCTTGCGTTTTGGGGCTTGAACTGTCGCACTGGGAGGATGATGGGACTTCTGGGACTTCGTAAGGTTATACGTATCTTTATTGGGGTTATATGTAGGCATAAGTATAGTTACCTTGTTTGTAAGCTTACTTAGTAAGTCCCATGATCCTCTAAGCCATCACGAAGAAGCACGCCACCTCCCTGGTTCCAGCTGACCACTACACCTGACCTTTGAAGCATTTCATTGGAGTTTCAGAAATTCCACGCCGCAGTCCCGGTTCTTGAAACCTTGACAAACCAAGCCACAGATGAGAACCCCTGCAGACCTAACCCCAAAACCCTGAACGCCTAAAGCCCCCTGCGACCCCCCATTTATTCGTATAAACAAACCCCTAAACCCTAAACCCTAAACCCCTAAACCCTAAGCCCCTAAAGTGATGAAGCCTCGTCGGTGGGCTGCAACCCCTTCCGAGCACGGCCCATGGCCCCGAGGACGCTGCACTCCTGCTTTTCGCACTTTGAAACGATATAGCTATTCTGGAAGCTCCTTACATGGCCCCAAAACCCTGCTCTAAATATTAAGGCCTCTACATGATAGTACCCTAAATCTTATAACATCAGGGCCATAGAAAATAGAATAGGGAGTTGGGGTTCAGCAGATAGCGGTAGCAAGTATTCAGGCTTTGAAATGAGGGTCGGGGTTTCGGGCTCAGCCCTTGGGTCGTTGGGGTTTGAAATTCTACGGTCCGGCCAGGGTTTAGGGTTTAGGGTTTAGGGTTTAGGGTCCGGGTTCAAGAGCTTGGGGCTAACGACTTTTCAGGGCTTCAGGCCTTGTGGAAACTTGTAGGGCTTGGGGTCTACAAGAGCCCCGGTACGTTTTCTTTGACGTACATCGCAGGAGCTTGCCTAAGGGTGTTTTAGTATGGTGTTGGCGTTGGGCATAAAAAGCTTGCAAACAAAAGCACAGCTCTGCTAGTCTGAAGGAGTGGAGTGTGGGTTTGGCGGAAACGGGGCTTAGGGTTGAAACGTGAGGCTGAGGTTGTGAAGGTATGTGGGGCTTCCATGGGAGTTTCCGCAAATTGGGGGTACCCTATTTGGGGTCCTTATAATAAGGATCCTACTATTTAGGGTACTATATTAGGGTCCCCTATTTTCGGAAACTCCCCTATGGGGCTGTCTATTGTGGTTCGGGCTTTGCAGCTCAGCGAAAAACCTTCGGGATGATTGGTCTCGACGAAGCGTGAGTAGTACGCAAAGCTCATGGCATGGCTTCTATCGAAGATGCTTTTGGCGTAATGTAGGGGCCTT
>CAJNDT010000779.1:2291480-2322638 GCA_905221615.1 Symbiodinium sp. CCMP2592
CAGCCTAGCAAGGAGAGTCTACCACTTGATTAGCACTGAACCCTTGCCAACTCAAGAGAATACATACCGCCGCATCGCCCTCCTAGTGGAAAAGAAGATGAATCCAAACCTGAAGCTCGACCGCGACCGAAGACCCCGAAACCCTCAAAACCGCTCAAGGCTTTTCTGAAAGACCCCAAACAAGGCCCCGAAATCCTGAACCCGAAACCCGAAACCCCAAACCCAGTGGGCCTTCTTAGGGAGACAGGCTGCCACTGGAGCCCCGGAAGCGGTCCCAGTGCTTCGGGCTCCTTAACCACGGTTTAGGCGTTTTAAGGGTCCGGCTTCGGGCTTAAGGTTTCGGGCTCGGAATTTAAGGTTCAGGGTTTAGGGTTTAGGGTTTAGGGTTTAAGGAACTTGAAAGAAATTTAGAAAATTCTATGGATGGCTTTTTGCGTCAGCTGCAATACGTATACATGGTAAACTGATGTGCTTTCCGTGTTATGCCAAGTTAGACTACGGTTTCTGGGCACGGGTTTTTTTGGGCATGTGGGGCTGAGGGCTCAGGGTGCGTCATGCGACTCCGAGCTACCGCAATGCCACAATCAGCTGCTGCAGGGGCCCTACTTTGAGGACCATGGGACTTAGTAAGCAAGGTTATAAATCAGGTAACTATATTACATATGACCCCAAGAAAAGTACTTGTAACCTTACTTACCAAGTCCCATGATCCTCCCAGCACAGTAAACCTTACCTCAATCTCCAGCCTCAAACCCCGAATCCTGAAACCCGTAAAGGCCTTTCCGATTTGACCACATGTGGAATGGAGTGACGGTCACCCCTCTACGAAGCAGAAACAGCACTGCGGCTAAACACGCTCGGACGTCGGAAAGCCTGGCCAACCTCCAAACTCCGCATTTCGCCCTTTTTCGCAAAGGGGGCAACCCCTAAACCCTAAACCCTGAACCCTACACCCTAAACCCTGAACCCTAAACCCTAAACCCTAAACCCTGAACCCTACACCCTAAACCCTGAACCCTACACCCTACACCCTGAACCCTACACCCTAAACCCTGAACCCTGAACCCTAAACCTCCTTACGCTTCGCTGCTCGCTGTTTTGAAACACTCCGGGCTCTCTCGATTGGGGATTCGGGGTGTAGGGAGTAGGGGGTTCTTGGAAAGGTCTCGATCACTTGTTTCAAAGGCATCAAGGAATGGTTTTAGTAAAACGGTTTTAGGTTGCTTGAGGTCGCATGCTTTGGGGGCTTAAGAACTTGTAAGTCGACCAAGGAACGGACAATGCCATGGTGAAACTGGTCTTCGGGCTGGCGGAATATGAATAAGACCATTCAAGGGCGAGGGTTCAGGGTTCCAGAACCAAGCTTGCATGCATGCTTTCAAAGCTTTCAGCCGCAGAACTTGGCCACGTGAACCACACACAGCCAAATCCGTCAACCACCCACCAAAGAAAAACTCAAATCTTGAGCTGCTCGCCCGGCTTTGTGTCCCGTAGCAGCAAAGCCATTCCTCAGCTTTGGCAAAAGTTAAATCCGGATTTGGTGGTTCAAGAGTTAGCGGGGTGGTGTGTGTAGGGCTTGGGGATTTGGGGCTTGCATTTCAACTCTTATGGTTTTAGGGTCTGGACACAACCTCGCTGCAGGTTTTTTTCAAAGGTCCAAGACCATCCCGGAAAATGTCGGAAGGGCAGAGAAGAAGCCTGTAAAACTCTACACAGGGTACTGCGCGTACACTTCAGGGTCCACCACGGTGATTATGAAATCGCTGCATCACAATAAAACACAGCCAGTCATTGCCAAAAGAACTCAATGAGACCTGGCATCACACGAATCATCATCTTGATCATCATTGTCGTCCTCATCATTCCCATCATCCTTGCCACTGTTGCTGTCGTAGTCGTCCTCACCGTCATGGCTCATACCGCCATCACGTCTCTCACCACCTTGACCATTTGTATCCTTACCGTCCACATTCACGACAAAGCTGATGAGTATCATGCGGGTCCTCTTCTTCTCATCACTTACACCAGCAGCATCATATTGACCAACGCCGGAACCCAGTCATTACATGAAACTCCATGGTGTCGTGTCTTACCGGGCTCACTTGCATGGTTATCGTGACCTGAGTGCAGGAAAAGCTCCCTGCCCAGTTGGGCGCCTGCGTCTTTGTCACCAACCTCGGACATTTGAGGAACTTTGGGATTTGACGCGCGTGAACCCTCCGGGCGATACCGCATCCAACCTGAAGCCTGAACCTGCACGGCTCTGAATTCCCCGCTTAAAGGGCCCTACACGCTAAACCCTGCTGGGATCCCTGATGGTATCCTTTGTAGTTTCTCTGCTGGTACCCTAAGCCTTTAAGCCCCCGATGGCCGGCAGTTTGCCCTCACGTATAAAGGATCATGGGACTTAGTAGCTAGGGTTATAATCAGGGTAACCATACTTATAACCCCAACTAAGGTACTCATAACCTTACTAAGTCCCGTGATCCTCCAAGTAGACCCTAAACCCTAAACCCTATAGATCCCTTTAAGTAACCCTTATAGATCCCTTTAAGGAGTAAGTCCCATGGATCCTCCAAGCAGGTTTCAAGCCTTCGGTTTCAGAGTCTGGATTCGAAGTCAGACCTTCGGAGGTCGAAGTCGTCGGCAACATGGGGCTCAGGGTTTATGTAGAGTATGGTTTATATCACTAGTATCCCCATAATAAAACCCAGTACATACACTCACCAAAATTCAACCGGAGCCCTATCTACACTCACCAAAATGGTAATATAAGCCCTACTTCGTGTGGGTTTACGGCTTAGGGTTCAGGGTTCAAGCCCCGGCTTAGCGTTGAGGGCTTAGGCTTAGAGTTTGAGGTGTACGGCTTAGGGTTCCAAGGTTACCGTCACAACGCAGCAACAACAATGGGAGCAGTAGCCACTGCCGCAACAAAAATGACCAATCAGAGGAGCAAAGGCAACCAGAACCAGAAGATTTGCGGCAACGAAAGGAACAAAAAGGTTCGAAAACCGAGGTACAGGGAAAAGCGTTTTAGATAAATACATCGAAAATAACATGTACATGTACATGATCATAGAACCGCCCAGTATAGCGAAGAGAGCTACAATCACAACCGAAAGCATGAACTCAACAAAAAGCAAATCCGCAGGCGCAACTCAACTACGATCGTAGTCGAAATCAAATCCACAACCACCACAGAAGCAACCCCAAGATGCACCACAACCACCACAGATGCAGCTGCAGCACAGCCAACTCCCCGAAACCTCGAACTTGCTGACACCGCCATGACAAACCCCAAAACACCTGGGAGTTGCCGAAAATAGGGGACCCTAATATAGTACCCTAAAGAGTAGGATCCTTATTATAAGGAACCCCCAAAATAAGGTACCCCTAGTATCGGAAACTCCCACCTGCCTTCCCAAGTTCAAGGGCTTAGGGCTTAGCTCGTACTGGCTCCGGTTCACCCACGGCGGCAGGTAGTTCTCACCGGCCACCTGCCGGGCCGAAATTCGGCTCAAAGCTTCGAGCTAAAAGCATCGGGACATGAACAATTGGTAAGAACATCCGTTTAAAGTTTCTACATCATCATACAAGAACATACCTTAACCCTGGTGCAGTTCATGAAGCCATCAAAACGACCTGCAAGAAGCAATGGCCCAGGCAATCAGCAACGAAAGGGGACCTTTAAAGGACACCCGAGGATCCCTGCACGTAAACGCCCTCATGATCCTTAAGCCTCATGAACCCGCAGGTCCAGCCTGCAGGGTCCTCAGCCCGCCGCCCGGGGCCGTGGAGGAACGCTGCATCTTCCTTGAAGCGGCAGGTGATGTGAGGGCCCGTAAACATAGCTTCGGGTTGAGGATCTTGGGCTTTGCATGGATTTGGTACGTTTTACCGAATGCGGTCGGGGCCGGGGGAGTGTCTGTCGTCTGGGATTGGGCTTCATCCGGAGCTTTGACGGCTCTGCGGGCCTTCGCAGCTTCAGAACCCTGGGAGGCTTTAATCGAAGGCTCCGGATTGAAGCTGTTGAACATTGAGTTCTGCTTGGAATCAAAGCGGGGCGCTTGCGAGCAACTCTGAATTAACCCGAGCCAGGAAAACAGCTTCCTTTACACCATAATGCAACATCACCAAACATTGACACCCTTTACCACCAAGCATCTTCATTTTAAACCACGAACACAACGAGCACAAGTTAGGTAGAGGCACGGTCGCACCGTGCCATCGTGGCTAATGGTGACTCCTCCGCCTGCAGTGGCTCGTGATGGTGCATATCGAGGTTTCCGATTCTCTGGGGCTTAGCGTTGATGTGGCGGATGATCGTGGACTGTGTTACTGTTGTCCTTGTAACTTTAGCATGCAATAATTGGTACGGCAGTGGCAGTACTCACAGCAGACAGAAGAGAGGAGGAGGAGCAGGAGGAGATGGAACGACAGCAGCGGCAGGAGCAGCAGTAGTGCTCGTAGGTGTAGTGGTAGTGGCAGTGGCAGTGGCAGGCGTAGGGGAAGGGCGAGTGGGAGTGGTTGTGCTAGTGGCAGCAGAGTGGTGGAAGCAGCAGCAGAAGTGGCGCAGTTGGTTTGGCTGTCGTCGTCGTCGCCACCGCCGTGGTAGTTCTCCCGTCGTCGTCGTCGTCGTTCGTCACGTCATCGTCGTTGTCGTCGTCGTAGTCTTTTCGTAGTAGTAGTAGTAGTAGTAGTAGTAGTAGTCGTCGTCGTAGTAGTAGTAGTAGCAGAAGTAGTAGTAGTAGTAGGAGTAGCAGTAGCAGTAGCAGTAGTAGTAGTAGTAGTAGTAGTAGTAGTAGTAGTAGTAGTAGTAGGGTTGCCCCCCCCGGTGCGACGCCCAAACCTCTTATTTTTGGGACTTGCTGTGGTCGAAAATGCTGTGTTTTGCAGCACTTTTTTTCCGCAGTTATCGAAAGTGACAACTGTTCCTGGTTTCGTGTGTATTTTTATCATATTTTCTAACATTGTTCATCAATGTCGCACACGAAAATGCTGGTATTTACAGCACTTGTCTTTGCGAATTTCATGTTTTTTTACTGTTTTTGGGTGTCTCGATTTTCGTGCCCAAAACCTAGCGATCAGAATCAAGGTTTTTTGTGCCTCATTTTGATCATGATTTTCATTCAAATCGTTTGTTTGGAGAGCATCCATGTCCAAAACCTAATGACGTCCATGGTCTAGCGCATTTGGGTTTGGAGAGCATCCATGTCCAAAACCTAATGACGTCCATGGTCTAGCGCATTTTGGTTTGGAGAGCATCCATGTCCAAAACCTAATGACGTCCATGGTCTAGCGCATTTGGGTTTGGAGAGCATCCATGTCCAAAACCTAATGACGTCCATGGTCTAGCGCATTTGGTTTGGAGAGCATCCATGTCCAAAACCTAATGACGTCCATGGTCTAGCGCATTTGGGTTTGGAGAGCATCCATGTCCAAAACCTAATGACGTCCATGGTCTAGCGCATTTGGGTTTGGAGAGCATCCATGTCCAAAACCTAATGACGTCCATGGTCTAGCGCATTTGGGTTTGGAGAGCATCCATGTCCAAAACCTAATGACGTCCATGGTCTAGCGCATTTGGGTTTGGAGAGCATCCATGTCCAAAACCTAATGACGTCCATGGTCTAGCGCATTTGGGTTTGGAGAGCATCCATGTTTATCTACTGCAGCGGTGTGGGCGATCCTTGTCCTTGCTACGCCGCATCTTGGACCTCGACAGCTGTCATGGGACATCATGTTCATCCAAGAACTCTGCGACCGGCGTCGCACCAGGGGGGGACGGCCTAGTAGTAGTAGAAGTAGTAGTAGTAGTAGTAGTAGTAGTAGTAGTAGTAGTAGCAGTAACAGTGGCAGTGGCAGTGGACGCAGCAGCTTCCGAAGGCTACTTTGAAATCTAGCCGACCGCTACACCCTCGACCCTGTCAAAATCCTAATGACCTCGGAACTCAGAAGTTGACGGCTCGTACCGGCTTGCAGTGTCACAGTTCCAAAACTTCAGGCTTTGAAGGGTTCGGGTTTGAGCTTGTAGGGTTGACTCAGGGCTCAGAAATCCTCCGACTCTGGCCTAAAGGTCCCGTCGCCGAGGGATCGTAGGTGTTGCGCAGCTGCCCCGTCTGCCTGGGAACCGAGGCAAATGCTCCAGCAAATCTGGGGGAATTCTACGTGGGCCGAGCAAGCTTATAGTAGAAGTATTCTAGGGACATAAAGGGACCGAAGGTGATAGCCTTGCTTGGTCTTATTCAGTCGTCAAACTCCATACTACCAACAACACTATGGCTGCTCTTCTTGCCATGATGAAGACGATTGCAGCGATAATGATGGTGTAGGTGTTGGCTATGGTGATGGTAAGCGGACTGGTGAAAGGGACATGCAAGTTTAGACAAACATGATGTCATCGATTCTGAAGATAAGGCGATTGAGGATGATCCTGATGGTGATTTTAACCAAAGACGATGACGACTATGAGGATGCTGGCCTGTCAAGCGGAGTGCAGCTTATGAAACTACTAAACGTACAATGATTTATGACTGTTGCGAATGCCGTAGCTGTGTCACTGTCTACGCCTGCTATGCCAGCGTGATTGTTCTGGTCCTGGTGGCGACATGGTGACGACAAGGAACACATATGCTTAAGTGACGCGCAGACAGCTGTTAAAAAGCTATTACTCGTGCGGGAACACAGCCCTTCGGTGCGCAACATTACGCACCTCGGCTCAAACTTATTTCCCTCCCGTTTGGGGGCCTCCGTGCCCTCACCGCATTGTTGTTTGGTGCTGTATGCCTTTTGCTGTGGAAACTGTGCCTTCAAACATTCCAACACATAACTACGATCTTCAAACGGCCCAAGGATCCTAACGCAAGAAGCAACAGCGGTGAAACTGCATGGTGGATCCGAGCCCTTAGGCCCTGGATAGATGCAGTTGAAAGCTGACATCTTCCGCTGAGATGTTTTCCGTTGCAGCACGTCGATTCCGCACTCACGTTGCTCCCTTCACGTTCGCATCATAAAAGCACTGGGAAATCTCAAAAGCAGTTCTGCACCCCAACGCGATATGCTCAATCTAGCAGGCTCTGCGAGTTCGGTGGCCCGACTATCATCTGCATCACCACAAGTTCGACATGCTTCGAATCGATCCCCTGGGGTTCTCAGAACTCAAAAGACTCAGAAGAGGAAGCCAACCACGCCTGACAAATCCGACCGCGGCGTCGTAGATGCACCCTCAACCTTCGCCACTAAATGCCAATCGCGCGACTCCAGGTACGACTTGTTGTACCAGCGTGCAATCCTCTGCCTGCGAGAAAGGAAGGGTGGCTTGTGATGCGAGCACTTCGAAGCTACGAACCTTAGGTTACCTTCAACAAGAGCCCGCAAATTTCGCCTGAGCCGTAAGAGATGTGACAGGAGCACGCCTCGTCGGGGTATCCACAATGTGGCTGGAGGCGTGGAGGATGTGCTGGGTGCCGTTGGTCTTCGGGCAGTGCCAGACGTCCTAAGCACCAGCCCGGCCCGACTCGAATCGTCCAAGCCCCACTCCGAAGCCTGGACCCAGAGAGCCCAATACCCCTTAATTAAGGAATATAGCTCAAATCATAATATGAAGCCCCTTATGATTTAAGGTATATTGCTTAATTAAGGGGGTATTGGGCTCTCTGGGGAAGGCTCAGTCGCTGGCCAGCTGTGTGCGCATGACACCGTTGAGCTTGTCGTGCGTGGCATTCACGGCTTGGTCGTACACCTTTGCTCATCTTTGGCTTGAGCCCTAAAGCCTAAACCTCGACTTCCCAGGATGCCATCGCCTCTCTCTCTTGTCACGAGTTGGAGACCGAATCTCCTCGCGACTTCGAACGGTTCTGAGGAGCGGGCCCAGTCGTAGCGGGGCCTCGAAAAAGGCACGATGCGAAGCAATTTCCAGGCTCGCTGCAGCTAACATCAAGCTTCGACGAATCCCTACCTCCTAACAGCAGAGACCGTGCAAGGATGCTGGAGCGACGACCGCCTGACCCGTTTCACCAGACGGCTCACCAAAGCAGCTATTCCACCGAATCCCGGAGCTTCAATGTCTCGTCTTGCAATGCTCTGATCCGAGACTCGCGTGAAAACACCTAGCGAGAGATCCCAAACCTTCATGCCGGCAGCCTTTCACCACGGATGGCGGGCTCGCGGTCTTTGGGGAACATGGGGCCCGTGTTGGTCTTCAACCATGACCTGGAACAAGGCCGACAAGGGAGTTGTAAAATCTCCTTCCCAGTCAATGGATGAAGGCAACCCTATACGTATATTCTCAAACGAATTTCAACAGTGAAGAATGAGCAAAGCTGTGCATTTACTTACGTCCCGTCACTCAAATCCAGTGTCGTGCACAGCCTGAAAAAGCAGTCACATGCTGCACATCAACCCAGGAAAGACACGTGGGCGAGCTGGGCGGCGATGTCAATCGCTGCGTTGGTGCCGGATTGGTAATTCGATCCATGGCCAGCGCGCAAACTGGAATGCTAGTTTCTGTATATGTGTCCAACAGCAATGTCAAGACTAAGCGATTTGGGTCTGCGAGTATGACCATTGCAACATCGGCAAACATCTTATTCAACTCGACAGCGGCCGTAAAATGAAACATCTGCGGCAAGGCATCGTTTTTGAACACCAGCCGATGACTTACAAAGCTGAATAGCTGACGTTGGCACATGAACAGAATGAAGAATGGGTACACACACATTCTTTCCAAAAACAAAAAATATTATATATATATATATATATATCATGGGCAACAAACAAGACTGTGAAGAACTGCCCTGACACAGCCAAATGTGCCAATTTATCTTTGCCCTGGTTCTCCACGGAGCTCAAAAACTAAGGGCAAAGCCATTTTCTCTTAAGCAGCAAGTGGTGAAGAGATGAAATGTCCCTTCAACAGCTGCAAAATGCCGCACTTCTTTCAAAATCAACAACTGGTCTCAATGTTCAACTTCTGTTCGTTTTCTCACATGAAAACTCAACCGAAACTCTTTGAAGACCCGATCACGTGGGTTTTCGGTTTTCTGGTATGTTTATGTATGTTTGCTCAACGTCGATGGCGCAAAAGTGGAACGCGCGAAACACAGCTTGTATGCAAAAGGTCACCACGCAACCAACATACCAAGAACGATAATGACTCGAATTGACCTTAATCAGGAAAGCTTCAAGACAAGAAAAAATACGAAAGAATCGAAGCGTCGTCTCTGACGACGAAAAGAAGAAATACAGTGCCACACGTTGTTCGCGGAAGACAAAAACAAATCACAACTTTGTGTCTGCCGCTTGAAAGAGAAGCGGCATGAACTAGTTCAGAAGCAAAACGTCGGCATTCTTCTCTACCAAAAGCTTTCTCCTTGTGTTACGTCGGGAAAAAGCAACTACGACATTAGATGCCTCTGAACACAAAACAAAGAAAATCAAAACAAAAAACAAAATTCTCAAACCAGCGGCGAACCTTCATGGCTGATAGCGACGGCGGCTTGCTGTCACAGTACAGTAGGGACTGGGCCGCAATCCAGGATATGCTCAACAACACATCTCGTCCCAGCTTCGCTCTCGGCCGAAAACAAAGCAACGAATTGCTGAAGTCTTTGATACAGGCTTTTTCTTGTATGAGGCATCCATTAAATCGAACGTGAGCACTTGCTGCCCTACGATGCATCTACATAGGGAGGCCGCTCTATGACTCTATGAGCGGCAAACGCTCCGGGTCATGGAAGGCTCGCATGGGATAAAGGAGACTTTCACAATGGGTGTATTCCTCGGCCGCGATGTACTTCGCTCCCCTGATCGAAGCTCTCCAAAATTGCGTGCATGACTTTGGCTCGAAAACCCTCCGCTGAGCGCATTGCGTGGCAAGGCCTTGCACGTATTTCCCTGGAGTTGGAATGCGCTGTCAACTAACATGCTGGCTTGCAGCAACAGCCGCAAAAAAAAGTAAAATTTCGTCAGGTCGACTCGATTCCGAATATCAATCGACGTCCACACTTGAGATATGAGTGCAGTGAAAACATGTACAGCAAATTTTTTGTGGGAGCACATCGGGCCAGCTGTGTAATGTCTGCGAAAAGGTAGGTCTTGCATGTGCTATAACACCAAAGTCAACAACATCTGCATCTTTAATTTCTGTACAAAACCAGTGCTTTTTTTGTTGGCGTGGGCGGGCCTCGTCGACTACGGCTGTAGCACTCGGTCCCAGTAAGAAGTGAAATTAAGCAAGAAGATAATGAAGAACTGTACAAAAAGATCCTAATGGGTGAAACAGGTCGCGACTTGCAGACTTAGCCAGCAGGGATCGTTCGACCTTCTGGATGTAGCGTCTCTCAGGTGGCCTTCTCCGGAGCGGCAACCAGCTGCACAGAAGCATGAGCATCCCGGCAAGCATCTGGGAAAGGACGCGCTGCTGTCATGTGCCCTTTGTAAAGCAGCCGTCTTTGATTTTATCCGGGCAAAAAGGAGGAAAGCCAAGCGCACCGGCTCCAACCAAGGCGTCGTACTGAAGAATCCCAGTTTCCCGACATGTGGGTTGAGCGAGGGATACCCAGCGGATGCAATGTGACAGAGAGGCTGCGCACAGGCCTCAGCAAAACGCGGCAGGCCAACTAGACCAAGGGTGGGCATCGCAAGGGCCTATCGAGGATTGCACAACGGTCCAGCCCAGCTTCCCACTTGGGTATCGCAAGGGCACCGCACAAGAGCGCATTGCATCGAGTACCGTTGAATCAAGGTCCTACTGTCCACCCGTGCATGGCTTCTCAGTGTAGACATCGCAGAAGGTGATGGATGACACCGGCACTTGAAAGGAACACGTCCAACATTGATGGGGCGCGGATCCTCCCACAATTGCCCAAGCTCACCTATCGTGGGGATAATGACGCCGCATATGAAGCACAGCGCCGCGTCGGTCGAGTCACCATTGGTGCAGACTGATAGGCCCAGCTTCCCAGGAGTGGGTATCGCAAGGGCCTACCGTAAGACACGAGTTGCGTAGCACCGCCCGGCTTCCCACCAAGGCAGGTGTCGCACGGAGAAAGACGAGCCTGAAACTGGCGATCATAGGTGCAGAGGACCGGTATCGACCAAGGACAGAAAAGCTGCGCAGAGGCCAACCCACTCCCTGAAACCAGGTTTAGCTGCTAGCTTCCCGGAGGGAGGCATTGCCGGGGTCGAGCGGGAACTATAGAGCGGCACTGCCCAGCTTCCCACCATGTGGGTATCGCAAGGGCGCCACACGAGAAAGCATCGCCACCAGGTCCAGGGTCATGGACCCGCTGTCGACCGGCACTGGATATGCACTCCTCAAGAATGGGCTCCGAGATTGCAAAATTGCCCACGCCCGATGGTTGGTGTGGACACCCTGACGCTTATACCTGCAACAGGCAGGACTGTCAGGCACGTCGCCAAATGAATGACATACCCAGGGGCCCAGCTTCCCAGGAGTAGATATCACGGGACGACGACGTCGAGAGGCGGCCAGGGCCTCCTTAACATCGCCCAGCTTCGCACCAAGGCGGGTGTCGCAAGGGCATGGCTATATGGAGAGCCTGAATCCTCTCAATTATCAGTGTTGCGTACCTGTAGCGGCGGTCGCAGCCGCGTAAGCGGCAGCGTGCATACTGGCTCCATGGAGAAATACGGTACTCCCCACAGAGCCGGACACGCAAAAGACCAGGGTTGCAACTCAATAAGCGCAGATTGCAGGTCAGCAGTGCGTACGAAGTCCGCCCCCCCGTACAGACAATGGACCGTCCTGTATGCCGAGCGGGACACGGAAGCAATTGTAACCACAATCTCCAGGTCAAGCTGCACAATAGTGGTGCGTATTTGAACGCCAAGTCGCGCAGCCACGTGGAAATCGTGCTTGGAAACTATGGAAATTGAGCGTCGCCAAGTAGGCAGAGACGCGGGAGTGATATTCCGCATAAAGCTGTCGGAGCACCTGGGCAGCGGCCCTGCGCTCTTGCGATCCAATGGCACGAAGTATCTGTCGGGTGGCAGCAGACGGTAGGGCTCCAAAGAGCACCGGTATGGCCTGAACTGTGACCCTAAGGACTATCGATGCCGCAAGATGCTCCGGGAGTGTGGCCTAGCGCGGACTCGCCCGTAGCCGAATGGCCAGGGCAGGGCAAAAGCTCTGAGCCAAGCAGCGACCCGCAGTTGCTCTGTATCCGAGCACCCCGGGCATCTCATCCCCATAATGCAAGGCGGACGTGCGGAGCACGCCGCCCCCAATAATGTTCAGCAAGCTCCCAGAGAATCCTGCGAAAGTAAGCGGGGTCATCCATATGAATGTCGTTGAAAGTGTAGAGGAACGTCCAATCGCCTGCGTCTTGGCGCTTCTTCAGTTGCTGTCTGTTGTAGTAGTAGGTGTGCGATTGCTTGTGGTAATTGGGCACTAGCCGGAAGCCCAAGAACTGATAACCGAGGCCACTCGCCAGTCCTCCCAAGGCCACGAACTGCCTGGCAGCAGCAACCCAATCGTCAATACGTAGATTTTGGCCGAGAGTATGTGGCGGGTAGTCTCTGTGGAGGCCCATGGGAACATCGGCGAAGTTCCGCCTAATGATCTCCGCATGCCGGCCTTTCACGGTATGACTTCCCAGTAAAAAAATCGTTCGGGGTAGTACATGGTGATCCGCTTGGGTCCAGGTAGCCAAACCGCCAGAGCTGCACGAAGGTCATAGCCATCTTGACGCGTCCATTGCCGCACCCTGGCCAAGGCACTGGACAGTAGGCCGGCAGGCTGTAAACTAAGTACCGCCGCCGGTCGGAGACCCAGGGCCTCCTCAGAGAGCGGGAGGTATATGCGGAAGCGCCCCTGATAAATCGCTGGGTGAGCGAAGATGTCCGGGTTCACGCAGGGATGGTGAAGCGCAACCACGCCATTCTCCCATTTATGTCGTATCCGAGCCCCTATTTGCAATTGCAGCGGACAGATATCTTCCGCCGAAAAGGTGGCTGCGAGCCGGACCCCGAGCTGACCCTGACGACCTTCCTCTGCGGCTTGCTCATCACTGTCACGGAAGGCGCCAATCACCTCCAAGTGCGGATAGTCCTGTGGTTGATCGACTAGTCGGCGCACCACAAGCAGCAGCACCTGGATGGGGAGTAGGGCACTGCAATATTGCAGTGGGGAAATGCGCCTACCCGGGCCATCAAGGGCCATGACAATGAAGCTACCATCCCGAGCCATGGTGGTGTCCAACGTGGCCTGATCGGCATGCTGCCACTGAGCGACTATCTCATCAATTAGTAGCCACCACCATACTTGAGGTCTTGCGAGCTCACGCCAACACAAGTCATAAGCTTTATCTTCGGGCAAGTGTTGCAGAGGCTCGCACAACTCAGCTAGGGCAGCACTGATGGCGATCAGTGGATTGACGCAGAGTCGCCAGGCCTCTGCCTCAGAGCAGCATCGCAGCCGCATGGCTCTGTCCGCGAAACTACAAATGCCAAAACCGAACTGATCGACGTTGACACGGAGCGATCCCGCGGTCAGGGACATCGGGAGCGACAGGAGCGTATCGCAATCAACCATGGGGGGCAGTATATAGCGCAAGTGGTCGATGTGTGTCTCTGCCGTCCCTGGCGGTGGAGGAGCACCGGCCCGTTCCCGCCATTCATGGAGGATGGCCCGCTGTGAGGGGTCATCGGTGGCCGCAACGTTGCTCGTGAGTCCAGTCAGATCAGGGCGATGGCGTGTGGGTTGTTCATCCACAGCTTGAAGCAAAGCATTCAAGTCCTGCTGCCACTCGGTGGGTTGAAAAACGCGGGAGCAACCCACGCTATAAAGCTCATCCGCGAACTGCGGGTCCTCCTGGACACCCGCGCCTGCACTGATAGCACGTTGAAGGACAGCGTGCCCCCGCCTGTCATACTCAGCAGCAGCCAATCCACAGGAGAGGGTGCCGGCGTCGCTGAATCGAAACGTGGTCAGATCATAGGTGGACCCAACGAGCGCACGCACCCTATACCTTAGATAGGCCATGAACTCTTGCGTGGTGTGGTCGGTGGCAACGTGAGCCAAATAATAACTGCCCGGAAGCGAGGCTACCGCCCACATCGTACCGTGTGAGTCAATAGTTTGCTCCGTGGAGTCAGGCGAGACCCTCATGCGCCCCTTGACGCTGCGGGCATGCGGGTCGGCAAAGGCTGCGTACAGCCGAGCAGGGGGGCGCACGCCCCGTCCTTGCCAATTCCGCAAGCCGTACAATTGAAGGCGTTGACCTTCATCGTCCACATCTAACGTCACAGCAAAGGGATCGGTGGTATCGAAAAGAGGATAGAAATACGTGGACTCCTGGGGCCGGCCATGTCTGCCCGTCAGGGCCTGCTCGGGCCCTCGCAGATGCAGTTGAGCTCTGTGGCGGCCATCTGTTTTGTCAAAGACAACGACCAAAAGGGCCGTGGCTTCCACTAATGGCGGGAAAGACGATAAGTGCCATTGTCGATGGAAGGCCTGTGCCATGGCCTGGTCATCCTTGACATCCTGCGCCCAATCCGGGGGAGGCCTTTCCGAGTGCTGGCGTCTGTCCACTGTATCAGGGAGCCCTGCAGCCGCGCGTGCATGCGGGCCACAGCAGGAAGGCCAGACGCATGCGCAGGTGAGACTACCAGGAGCGGTCCCGTGCCACGAGTGAGTGCCGCTGTGAGCCTTTGATGCGCCGCCTCGCCGCTTTCAGTGAAGTCACCCGCCCGATCAACCATGCACAGGTTGACTGCACCGGTAGAGCCAGCACACGCGGTAGCAGAAAAGAGGTCGATGAACGGGCCTAGCTCCGCCTGCGCGCGTCCGAAGAATCGCATCACCGCGCGGGCCTGCTGAGCCGTAGTGACCTCGGCTGGCCTCGGCAGCTCGGGGTCCTGTTCACAGGCCCATTCTTCCAACAGCTTGCCCTGCTGCCCGTCATTGGAATGAAGCTGTTCATGCTGGTCCGTCAGCCCTGCATTGCTCAGACCCACGAAGGTTTGGAAGTTATGGAGCAGTCGATTAGAAGGGTTGACGAGCACCAATCGCTGGCCTCCGTAAGCACGGATTCGGTGCCCCTGCGTGATGTAGAGGTGCGTGAGAACAACCAACAGGAGGTCCCTCAAATCTTCCGGGCGCCATTGTCGGCCTCTGGCCTCCGACTCGGGAATCTCCAAGAAGCGCAAACCTGGCTGCCACCGGTGTCGGGGATCACGACAGGCAGCGTCGCGGGTGCTGCTTGTGGCCGCCAACCTGCCAATGTTTGGCAGGCCAGGGCTTTCGCCGGGGGTCAACCGCCACTGTACTGCTTGCGGATATCGCACCGCAGTAACAAAAAGATAGACTTCCGTGAGCAGGCGTGCAGAACTGACGAGGCCCAAATTGAAGGCCACCCCATTCATCGTCTCCAGCCCCTCCGCCTGATATGTGTTTCTGGCCATTTTGAGCCTGGCCCCCACGGCGGCTAGGTTGGCCATATACGTGAGGGTTCCACTCGGTCCCAGGTGCTCAGCAGGCGCGACGGCGGCCGCAATGTCCCCCTCAGCCACGCCCTGGCAAGGGAAGCACGGCATGCCTCGCACTCGAAGCAGAGCAGCGTAAGGGACTCGACAGATCCGGTCTCCAAAACGCACATCACAAGCATTTTCCGCAGGGGCGTCCCTGAATAGGCAGCCCCGTACATGCGGCGTGGATGATAGGAAGAGCCACCTCGCCCACTCTTCGCGTAGCTCGATCTCCGGCGGATCATCAATGTTATCTAGGCGTGCCTCGCCCCATCTGCCAAGCACTGAAATGCACCGACCTGCAGAGGGCCCAGCTGGGTGGCGTGTACCAGCCGGCTCGTTGCACGCGCAACGGTGAGTGGTTGTATCAGCGGGAGCCCAGTGTGGGCTACCCCACGGATACCCACGTGCTTCATCAGCAGCCTGTCGATAGTCTCAAACTGAATATCGTTGCCGCCACCGCCAGTTGGCTGCTTCGGATCTCCTGTGCGAATGAGGAGCACATCGTCCGCTGCCTCAGTGACATTGACGGACTCAGCATGCCCCTCCTGCTGCCGCTCATCGATAATCAGGGTGCGACATCGGGTGAGGGCAGTAAGGACCTCAGACCGATATCTCCCAAGCTGCTGCGCGCCTGAGCCCTGAGTAATCAAAAGGATGCGCGCATCCAGCAACGGGGGCGGTGGGTCGTCGTCCAGCTCCACGCCTCTGGCCGTCAGGCTCGCCTCCAGCAGCCCGCCCTGGTTTTGGCCCTTAGGTCCTGCTCCATGAGCCAGCGGGACATGATCATGCACCGTGGAGAAAAGCTCCTGCTTCCCGGATACCCTGCGGACGACAAGCATACGCCGGAGCCATAGAGGCGCATCGGCGAGCACGTTGTGAGATATCATGAGTACGGCAAGAAGGGCAGCATGCTGCTGCGATGTCCAGACTACCGGAAAATCCAAAACTGCATCGATACACATCACTGCCAGTAGGAGGGAGAACGTTTTAGAGGCGCCAGGGCACCCCAAAATGTTGAGGGAGGTGCGGTTCGTGCCTCGCGCAACAAGGATCGCTTGTATATGCGCTATGAGAAGGCCATCGGGGTCCTCAATCAGATTGCTGATGAGTTCACAAAAGGCACGACCACGGATGTTGGCAGCCTCGAAGTAGACCTTCGCAATTTCGCCGCGCGGCACTTCCCATGTCCGCCCTATCTGCCGCGGTGACCTCGACGATTGCAGTTTCTCTTTGGCTGCCTGGAGTTCATGCCGATGGGAGATCCAGGAGACGGAGTCAGCCTGTGCAGGGTCGAAAAGTCCTTCCCACGCTGAGATCCTGCATGCCTGAAGAAAGAGAAGAACCATGTCTAGTTCCACTGGGAACGCAGCGCCGGAGTGTGTGATTGGCCTTGGGGGCCGGCACACCCAGTGTTAGGGGGACACGCCCATTCGGCAAGGCAAGGACACGCTTAAACAGGTCGAGGCCTCCACCCGACTTCAGGCAAACAAGTCTGTGATATGGCAGGGTGATGGCCGGAGCATGTTGCCCCGTTGGCGGCGGCCCTAAAAATGCAGGCCACTCACGGACGAGCAACTCAACATATCCTGGACTGAGCCTCCGAACCAGTCTGCAGACCGGCGGGCCACCTGCTTCGAACACTACCACCGAGCCCTCTAGCGGGAACTGCCGATCCATATGGGAAAGCCAATTGCGCGCTACGCCAGACGGTGAAGACGCCACTAGCTTCAGAACATACGCACCAAAGCTGGTGCAAGTCGAGGCCGTGACTGTGAGAGAGAAATCTGGGAACGATCTGCTACCGGCAAGGCGTTCCTTAGGGGCGGCCTGCTTGTGCGGCTCGCGCCGTCCCTCTTCCGTCGAGTCGGCTAAAGTGGCACCCTTACTAAAGAGGTGGAAATAGAGAAAGTCAACCACCCTGGGCAGGGAGTGTCGCAACAGGACTTTGGCTACTGGCTCAGGGAGCCCGCAAGTTACGCCCGCCTCCGCTGCAATGTTGTGTAGTTCAACGGTGCTCAAAAGCCATGATTTCAGGTTGCAGAGTGAGCTCCGCCTGCGGAAAGATGGTCCGCATGACCTGCATGTGCGGTGAGTTACTGAAGACCGGGAAACGGAACAAACGCAGCTGCTAAAAGGCCAAATACAGTTCATGGCTGTCATTGATCAGTGGCAGAGAGGCTCGACACTGCGCAGTGTTACTTCAGAAGGCAGTAGAGGGTCGCAGACGAGCCGCCGAGCAGCCAGACAAACCCCCCGCCGGCCGCACGCAAAGCCGTATTCAGCTGCTCTCCGAGTTGCGCAGACGGGCAGAATGGGCACAGCCTGTCTTCACTTGCGTGGACGAGCCATAAGATGAGAGGCAGTTGCAGAAGCTGAGCAAATACAGTTGCAATTTTTTGCGGCAGCACGTCTTCTCTGCATGCTTCAAGATGTTTAGGAAAGCACCGGCACCTCTCGCCGGGGACCGCCCACCCAGTCAGAAAAAGTCCGGGTCAAGTCGTGCCTTTTAGGCAACAACTGTGCAAATTCATCTGGAGACAAAGCTTGCTCCAGACTGGGAATTCCCTCCGGGAACAGCGAGGCAAGCTTGCCATGCAACCTTTGCTCGGATGTGGGAAGGCCTGCCTGTGCAAAGGCCTTCCAAAAGGGACGATTCGTCCAGTAGTCTGTACACGCTTTGAAAATTGTTCTAAACCAAGTCTCTAGAGACACGAGCCCATTTTGGCAAATTCGCTGCTGGCGGTTTTCGCGCTCCAACCATTTCTTATATGGTCCAAAACACCATAAATCTAAAGGCTGCAGGTAGGACGTCATGCCTGGGGGCACCGGCAGCATGAATAACCCCTGGAGGCGTCCTTCTCTTATGACGCCCGGAGAAAGATGGCACGAGGCCGCGTCGAAGACAACAATGGCCTGATATTGCGGGAAGCGGATGCGAAAGAGCTGACCCAAGAGAGTTAGCAAGGAGACCATATGTCGTGCTGAATTCCATGAGGAATCCTCACGACAGAGAGTCACGGTGGAGGGAACAACGCTTTGCAATTGTTGCTCCAGGGTTCTGCTGAGACGACGCTTGTTACATATTAAAATCTGTGGCAAATGCGCTTGCACACTGAGGACATTTGAGACGAGAGCGACGTGGGTGATGCACCCACGTGCGTCTTGAGGTCTAATTTGAACCTCTGCGTGGAATTTCCGCTGTATCAGGCCAGGCGCAGCATGGAACGAATAGGCTAAAGCCGTTTCATCTATATTGATGTAGACTGGCTGCTTCGCGCTGGAGCGTTCCAACCAAGCAGCGTGGCGCCAGAAGAGCACGGCCTGCAGGCAACGAGAAATGGCTTACCGAAATTGAACCCAAATTGGGCCCCAAAACTGGAGCCAGAACGAGGCCTCATTTTGGAGCCTCGTTTTGGGGTTGTAAGTGCTTCCACGAGTTAGCCTTAGAAAGCAGCTCCAAAAAGAGGGTCCAAAAATGAGCTCAAAAAGCATCCCCGCATGGAGTCGAAAGCGATGCGGCCCCTCAATCCTCGGGTCCAAATGCTGCCGCTGGTTAGGAGGTATCGAAACGCAGATAAGTGCAGAACGATCCACTGCAAGCAGCTACCATAAGCATGCGGTGTTATGCGTGCAGGAAGTCTCGAGAACCCAGCACCCGGCCTTTGCACAAACATCTTCCACTGGCTTGGCCGCTTTCATCTTGCCCAGCCGGAAGGCAAAACTGCGACGGAAGCGACTGCTCCAGGCTCGTAATCCACGGGCATCGGTAGTTGGTACAGAGGACGCACTTTGTTTGCGATATTCTTCTGCAACTTGCTCTGAACTTGGAGCCACGCCAATCGCATTCATATTGCACACGAAGTTTCTGGTTCTTCGTCTGGCAATCCAACGCTGTGCAGTCTTGTAAATGCCCTGCCGCGAACCAGAAGGATCCTGCAGCGATGCTATGTCTTCCAAGCTTGTTTTGAGGTACAGCTCTTCTACATATCGTTTCTTGTCTTCTGCGTCTGCCTCTTCCATCCTTTCACGCGCAGCCTTCGCGCTGATATACTCGAGAGCCACCGCTGGGTCACCAGTAAGTACATAAATCGCCAATAAGACAAACACTTGACGGGGATTCAAGCCCATGTTGGCTTCCCGCTGCTTCTCGGCTCTTCTCGTCCGTGACAACGAAGAAATCTTTCTTCGAAGACATGCAACCTTCCAAAGGAAATCACACGACAGAAAGTAGCAACAATGCACAACTGCTCCCTTTCTATGTCGTCCTACCTACCAAAAGAAACCTCCTGGCGGATCCGCTGCAGCTCCACTGCTGGATTTGCGGCAGCCATGTTTCAAACGCAAAACCGCCTCTGCTCTGAGAAAACGGATGTCGAGTAGCAGCTAGTGGCTGTGGAAAACTGCATGATGCAGCACAAGCAATCAATCGCATAGCCTGTCTGAACACCGCTGGCTTTTACTCTACAGGCACGACTTGGCCTCCTAGCACTTGCTGTGGGAATCAAGCCCCATAAAGCGGTCCCAAGCCCTGCGCCAGCAAGACACACTGCCCCGCCCCCCGGAGGGGTGGGTTCGACCAACAGGAAACAAACAGGATCAGCGGTCACGAGCACTACACTTCAAAAGCGGCTGCCTCTGACTTTGACGACTCCGCAGCGGTCACGAGCACTACACTTCAAAAGCGGCTGCCTCTGACTTTGACGACCCCGCCATCACCTGGGCACTCTCTCCCCCTCTCGCTCACACTCACGCGCACACTCACTCTCACCCTCACTCTCACCCGCACTCGCACTCGCACTCTGACTCTCACTCTCGCTCTCACTGTCACTTTCAGTAATTCTCTCTCTCTCTCTCTCTCTCTTTCCCGCCCCTCCCTCCCTCCCTCCCTCGCTCCCTCCCTCCCTCCCTTCCCTCCCTCCCTGTTCCCTCCTTTCCTCCTCCTTCCCTCCTTCCCTCCCTCCCTCCCGCGCTCCCCCAGAAGATACTCACAACCTGAACGTGTCAAACACTTGATACACCATTTTTTTCGAACTCTGCACTGCGGCTGGTGGCTGCGCTAACTCTCAATTTCTAGACAATGTTGCCTTTTTTGCATGGAAAGCACTAGCGAAATACAACACGGCAGATACGGACGGCCTCAACGTGTCAAACACTTCACACACCATTTTTTTCGAACTCTGCACTGCGGCTGGTTGCTGCGCGAACTCTCAATTTCTAGACAATATTGCATTTTTGCACGGAAAGTACTAGCGAAATACAACACGGCAGATGCGGACGGTCTGAATGTGTCAAACACTTCATACACCATTTTTTTCGAACTCTGCACTGTCCCTGGTGGCTGCGCCACTCTCAGTTTCTTGACAATCTTGCCTTTTTTGCATGGAAAGCACTAGCGGACAACGACACGGCAAATACGGACGGACTGAACGTGTCAAACACTTCATAGACCAGTTTTTTCGAACTCTGCCCGTCGCTGGTGGCCCCGCGAACTCTCACTTTCTTGACAAATATTGCATTTTTGCATGGAACATCATGGAAACCACTAGCGAAACACGATACGGCAGATACGGACGGCATCAACGTCTCAACCACTCATTCATTCCCTGACTCCCTCATTCCCTGATTCGCTCCCTCCCTCCCTCCCTGGAGGCTGGAGTCCAGCCTTCCAGCCCTCCTCCAACCCTCCAGCCTTCCCTCCAGCCTCCACCTTCCAGCGCTCCAGTTCCAGCCTTCCACCCCTCAGCCCTCCAGCCTTCCAGCCTTCTCCAGCTCCCAACCCTTTCCAGCCCCTCCCTCTGCTTCTCTGCCCTAAAAAGCTGGAGGGCTGGAGACCTGCAGAGCTGGAAGGCTGGAAGGCTGGAGGCTGGAGGGCTGGAAGCCTTTTTTGGAGGCACTGCCCGCCAAAGTGAGAAAATCTGACGTGGTCTTGGAAGCCTTGCACCGAAGTGACAACAGCAGACGTTGGCACTTTCAACACCTTCTTCGGAAACCCAACGTCATCTTGGGAGGCACTGTCACCCCAAACTGAAAACAGCAGACGTCCTAGCTTGAAACTCTCTGCCTCGGCACTGGCCCCAGAGTGAGAAAATCTGACGTGGTCTTGGAAGCCTTGCACCAAAGTGACAGCAGCAGACGTGGCCCTTTCTTCGCCATAGTCACTCATGCATTAGCAGTCATTAGCAATACAATTTCTGTGTGCAGTAGACGTGCACCGAATTGGAACGCAGCCATGATGCGTCCTCAGGTGACAGCTCATGCAACTCTGCAGTCCAGGTGTTGCTTGTGACGATCATCATCGTGCCATAGACCCAAACCTTGTAAGAGTAGCAATTCGTGTTGGAGCTGGCCAGTTCCAGTGGTTGCACACCACCCTGGAAAAGCTTCTTGTGCCGGAGAAACATGGCACAAGATGCCTCATCAAACACGATCGCGCGATGAACATCATTGTTGAAGTCCCGCAAATTGGGTTCCATGGACGATGCACAATTCAACTCCAGAGTGTGTTCGGGTCCTGCAAGGCTGGAGGCAAAGATCGTCTTGCCGAGCTTCGTGGGTCCGTCCAGCACCAAGAAGCGTCGTCTGAAAGCATCCACCTGGAATTGAGGCAAGAACTCTTGTTCCACTGGTTCCAGATACACCCGAGGACGATGCATGCGGAGCAAGGCTGCCTGTGCTGCAGCCTGGCGTTCCTGCAAGTTGCTCTGCTGGGTCATCTGGACCTGTGATGTGACATTGTCACAATACTGTTTGACGTGCTTTTTGCACTTGAGATAGAGTTCCTTGGCCGATTCCGGAGACAATTTATCCCCTTGCCACATGCTTGTGATCCATTCTGGAGACACTGCATAGGACTTGAACGGTGGTGCATTTGTGGCATGGAGTATGGCACCTGTCTTGAGCGGAGTCAAGTAAAAGTGCCCCTGATCATAGGCTCGTTTGCAAGCCCGTCCGCGGGCGACTGGTGCTGCAAGCGACCTGTACGGCTGCGAGTTGCGAAACTTCAATCCAGGCTCATTTCGAAATGAGATGGTCTTGCCAATGGCATCAAACATAAAATGTATGTGTACCGATGGAATGGGAGGGTTGGCCGCAAGCGAAGCTTCCACATGTAGCTCCATGGCTGCAGTCCAGCGCGTGATAGGTGTGCTTGACACCAGCTGCTGCCTGAAGGCCGAGAACTCGTCCCACAATCCTTGCACATAGGGGTGACACTTGAGGCGACTGCATACCTCAGAAATGCCATTGTGACCCTTCGCAACCAGCACCGCCGACATTGCGGCATCGTCCACACGGCTCCACGACCCTGAATACCGAAACATAGTCCCACTGCCACGGTACGAACTCATGACATCCTCCTCCACCTCATGTGGGCCACGGAGGGGCGTCTCAGATGTCCAAGCCATGATTAGACGGGTGGCTGCTGCATGAAGCCGGGGTGGTACCTGCCCAGACTCCAGCATGGAACTCAGCATCTGACGCTTGTTGGCGGCTGAGGTGAACTCTCGTTTGGCCGCAGCACGTGCATCCTGACCCCCACGTCCATGCTCGGCAAGGTAGGAGGCAACCCACTTGTCTCTCACAAGCGTTCTCACCTGCCCAAGCTCATCACTCGACGGCGCGGCAGGAAGAGGCTGCTTATATAGCAAACGCCGGCGCTTCATTGAAGCAACTTTGGGCCACGCGCCAACGGCAGAACAGATCACTGGATGTCCAAAACTGTGGAAAGGAATGGAAAGGGAACACCAAACCTGTCAGAACCCTTGCGACTTCCACGTTTCTGGTGGAAAACAGAGCGGAAAGGAACGCAAAGGAACCTTCCAGATGGAAATCCCCCTAGTGGGGAAGGCATTCCTTTTTTCCCGCTGTGGGAGAATAGAATTATTATTCTCCCAGAGCAGAAAAAAAGGAACGCCTCACGGGGCTCACTGTGGCCTTCCAGCTACTAGTGGTCTCCAGTCCTTCGGCCCAGGTGGACGATGGCATGTCTTTTTCTTGGTGGATCCACGCTTGAGCGACCAGAAGAGCGTCCTTTGAGCAATAAAACTGGGGAGACAAAGCGAGCAACATGAGCAGCGCATCCCGAGCAAAATGAAACCAAGGAGGGGGGTAGCGAGCAAAACAGGCATCTCTTTGCATCGTGCGGCGCTTCTACGCTGTGAAGTGTACGTGGTGGGAGCAGGACAATGCCGAAGTGTAAATTGCGTCAACGCCTGCTCTGCAAGCTACAAAGCAAGGAGCGGCTGGACTTTTGCCCTGTTCAGTCACAAATCCGATGGAAGTCAAGCAAGCCTCGGCAACTGCACTGCCTGCAGTTTCATTCTGAAAACAAAGCTGCACTGCACGCACGCTCCACAGCACGACACAGCAACATTCAGTCTTCAAACTGCCGCTGCACTGCACTGCTGTCTCTACCGCGTTAAAGCAACACTTCAGAGCACGACGCCACTAACATCGCTCTCTATCACGTAGCAGCACTCCAGACCATGACTTGTTCTGAGTCTGTCAATCTCAGGTCGCGACCGATGCGTCAGAAATCAGAAAAGCCTAGGGAACTGCGCTTGATTTACCTGATGCTACACTGTACTGTTGTCTCTAGTCAGTCTTGAAACTGCGGCTGCACTGCACTGCTGTCTCTACCGCGTTATAGCAGCACTTTAGAGCACGACGCCACTAACATCGCTCTCCATCACGTAGCGGCACTCCAAACCATGACTGGGACTGTTCTCAGTGTGTCAATCTCAGGTCGCGACCGATGTGTCAGAAATCAGAAAAACCTAGGGAGCAGCGCTTGATTTACCCGGTGCTACACTGTACTGTTGTCTCTACTCAATCTTCAATTGCCGCTGCACTGCACTGCTGTCTCTACCGCGTTAACAGCACTCCAGAGCGCCACACCACGTAAAACTGGATTTGCAGAGTCTCCAGCTATTCTTTGGAAGCGTGTTCTTGGCAGAAGTCTAAAAATCTCCGCTCAAAACCAGAAAATAACACCTTCAACCCTAAAAGGAGATGTTGGTTGGGAAACCCCAGATGTGTTGAGGAACCCTAAACCCTAAAAGGAGCTGAACTGAAAGAGCAACCCTGCGAAGAGTCTTGAATTGCCGCTGCACTGCTGTCTCTGCCGCGTTAGCAGCACTCCAGAGCACGACACCACGAACACTGCCCTTTACCGCGTTAGCAACTCAAAAGGTTGCAATTATGTCCTAAATCTCAAAAGGTTGATCCGATGCAATATCTTCCCAAATATGACAGCACGACGCGGCTACTTGCAAGAACGGCCGCAACAGCACAGAGAGAGGCTTGGATCTCAGGTCACGACTGATCCGTCGCAAAAAAAATCACACCTCAAGAACGGCGCATCATTGAGCTGATGCTGCACTGCGCTGCTGTCTTCAGTCTTCAGATGCACTGCACTGCGCTGCACTGCACTGCTGTCCCTACCATCGTTTACAGCACTCCAGAGCACATCTCAAAAGCTTGATCCGATGCAATTATGTCCTAAATCTCAAAAGGTTGATCCGATGCAATATCTTCCCAAATATGACAGCACGACGCGGCTAGTTGCAAGAACGGCCGCAACAGCACAGAGAGAGGCTTGGATCTCAGGTCACGACTGATCCGTGGCAAAAAAAATCACACCTCAAGAACGGCGCATCATTGAGCTGATGCTGCACTGCGCTGCTGTCTTCAGTCTTCAGATGCACTGCACTGCGCTGCACTGCACTGCTGTCCCTACCATCGTTTACAGCACTCCAGAGCACATCTCAAAAGCTTGATCCGATGCAATTATGTCCTAAATCTCAAAAGGTTGATCCGATGCAATATCTTCCCAAATATGACAGCACGACGCGGCTACTTGCAAGAACGGCCGCAACAGCACAGAGAGAGGCTTGGATCTCAGGTCACGACTGATCCGTCGCAAAAAAAAATCACACCTCAAGAACGGCGCATCATTGAGCTGATGCTGCACTGCGCTGCTGTCTTCAGTCTTCAGATGCACTGCACTGCGCTGCACTGCACTGCTGTCCCTACCATCGTTTACAGCACTCCAGAGCACATCTCAAAAGCTTGATCCGATGCAATTATGTCCTAAATCTCAAAAGGTTGATCCGATGCAATATCTTCCCAAATATGACAGCACGACGCGGCTACTTGCAAGAACGGCAGCAACAGCACAGAGAGAGGCTTGGATCTCAGGTCACGACTGATCCGTCGCAAAAAAAAATCACACCTCAAGAACGGCGCATCATTGAGCTGATGCTGCACTGCGCTGCTGTCTTCAGTCTTCAGATGCACTGCACTGCGCTGCACTGCACTGCTGTCCCTACCATCGTTTACAGCACTCCAGAGCACATCTCAAAAGCTTGATCCGATGCAATTATGTCCTAAATCTCAAAAGGTTGATCCGATGCAATATCTTCCCAAATATGACAGCACGACGCGGCTACTTGCAAGAACGGCCGCAACAGCACAGAGAGAGGCTTGGATCTCAGGTCACGACTGATCCGTGGCAAAAAAAATCACACCTCAAGAACGGCGCATTATTGAGCTGATGCTGCACTGCGCTGCTGTCTTCAGTCTTCAGATGCACTGCACTGCGCTGCACTGCACTGCTGTCCCTACCATCGTTTACAGCACTCCAGAGCACATCTCAAAAGCTTGATCCGATGCAATTATGTCCTAAATCTCAAAAGGTTGATCCGATGCAATATCTTCCCAAATATGACAGCACGACGCGGCTACTTGCAAGAACGGCCGCAACAGCACAGAGAGAGGCTTGGATCTCAGGTCACGACTGATCCGTCGCAAAAAAAAATCACACCTCAAGAACGGCGCATTATTGAGCTGATGCTGCACTGCGCTGCTGTCTTCAGTCTTCAGATGCACTGCACTGCGCTGCACTGCACTGCTGTCCCTAGCATCGTTTACAGCACTCCAGAGCACATCTCAAAAGCTTGATCCGATGCAATTATGTCCTAAATCTCAAAAGGTTAATCCGATGCAATATCTTCCCAAATATGACAGCACGACGCGGCTACTTGCAAGAACGGCAGCAACAGCACAGAAAGAGGCTTGGATCTCAGGTCACGACTGATCCGTCGCAAAAAAAATCACACCTCAAGAACGGCGCAGTATTTGCTGCACTGCACTACTGTCTTCAGTCGTCAGATGCCGCTGTACTGCACTGCACTGCTGTCTCTACCATCGCTAGCAGTACTCCAGAGCACATCTCAAAAGGTTGATCCGAAGCAATAACTTCCTATTTCTCAAAAGTTTGATCCGATGCAATATCTTCCGAAATCTCAAAAGCTTGATCCGATGCAATATTTTCCTAAATAGGACAGCAGGGCTTGCAAGAACGGCCGCAACAACGCAGAGACAGGCTAGCATCTCAGGTCACGACCGATCCATCGCAGACAAAGCACACCATTGTTGAGCTCATGCTGCCGTGCACTGCTGTCTTCAGTCTTCCCCAAAGCACATTAACAATGTTCTTGCCAAAAGTCTGAACATGTTAGGACAAAAGCATCACGGCTACGACTTGTTACTTGCAAAAGAGCGAATGAAAACTTCACAGGACTACTGCCACAATCTCCGACATCATTTCAGCAAAACAAAGCAGCAATATTTTCAAGGCACGTGTCGCTGCATCTGCTTCTCTTGCAGAAAGCAGCAACAGCACAGGCGTTTAGAGTGCAGAAGAAAAGTTTGGAGTCTGCACAAACTTGTCGACTTCAGAAGAAGTCTGCAGATTATCAAGAGCATCAGCTGCGGGAGTGAGAAACGAGGGAAAAGCTTTCGAAAAAACAGTTTCTAGAAGCTTCCAGCTCCCACTCTCAGAGAACTGGTTGCCTCTTTTCTACAAGAAGCCCTAGCAAGTCTGCCTCGCTCAGCTTTCGTGCCACCGCCCGCGCTTTTTTGAGCTTTTTTGTTTCGGCCTTTACCACCTTGCTCAGCTGCTTGGCTTGTACCTGGAGAGGCACACAAGGCTGTACAAGAAAGGGCCTGAGCCTCCTAAGACACACAATGCTGTGAGCCTTCGCAGCTGCCCTGGCAGCTTTTAGGGCAGCAAGGCGTTCGTTCAGCGTTTCCTGCGTAGATACGAGTGAGCAGCTGCTCCTGTGGATGCTTTTTTGGCATGGCTACCTGGGGCAGTTCCACACGGTCGGGCTCTCGTGGAAGCTCAGGTCCCGCAACCTCGGCCTCGGGCGGGGCGCTTTGTTTCAGCAGGGGTGCTGTGAAACAGTGTTGACCTGCCTCGTTGTTTGCCATGCCTTCAGCACGGTGTTTTAAGGCAGGGTTTGCTGGAGCCAAGCAGAGAACTCAGCAAGCGCCATATTAACTGCTTGATGGCCGGAGCCAAAATCAGAGTGCTTGGCAGCAGCTGATACGCTAGGGGCACAAGTCGTTCATGTACAGTTGCAATTTTTTGCGGCAGCACGTCTTCTCTGCATGCTTCAAGATGTTTAGGAAAGCACCGGCACCTCTCGCCGGGGACCGCCCACCCAGTCAGAAAAAGTCCGGGTCAAGTCGTGCCTTTTAGGCAACAACTGTGCAAATTCATCTGGAGACAAAGCTTGCTCCAGACTGGGAATTCCCTCCGGGAACAGCGAGGCAAGCTTGCCATGCAACCTTTGCTCGGATGTGGGAAGGCCTGCCTGTGCAAAGGCCTTCCAAAAGGGACGATTCGTCCAGTAGTCTGTACACGCTTTGAAAATTGTTCTAAACCAAGTCTCTAGAGACACGAGCCCATTTTGGCAAATTCGCTGCTGGCGGTTTTCGCGCTCCAACCATTTCTTATATGGTCCAAAACACCATAAATCTAAAGGCTGCAGGTAGGACGTCATGCCTGGGGGCACCGGCAGCATGAATAACCCCTGGAGGCGTCCTTCTCTTATGACGCCCGGAGAAAGATGGCACGAGGCCGCGTCGAAGACAACAATGGCCTGATATTGCGGGAAGCGGATGCGAAAGAGCTGACCCAAGAGAGTTAGCAAGGAGACCATATGTCGTGCTGAATTCCATGAGGAATCCTCACGACAGAGAGTCACGGTGGAGGGAACAACGCTTTGCAATTGTTGCTCCAGGGTTCTGCTGAGACGACGCTTGTTACATATTAAAATCTGTGGCAAATGCGCTTGCACACTGAGGACATTTGAGACGAGAGCGACGTGGGTGATGCACCCACGTGCGTCTTGAGGTCTAATTTGAACCTCTGCGTGGAATTTCCGCTGTATCAGGCCAGGCGCAGCATGGAACGAATAGGCTAAAGCCGTTTCATCTATATTGATGTAGACTGGCTGCTTCGCGCTGGAGCGTTCCAACCAAGCAGCGTGGCGCCAGAAGAGCACGGCCTGCAGGCAACGAGAAATGGCTTACCGAAATTGAACCCAAATTGGGCCCCAAAACTGGAGCCAGAACGAGGCCTCATTTTGGAGCCTCGTTTTGGGGTTGTAAGTGCTTCCACGAGTTAGCCTTAGAAAGCAGCTCCAAAAAGAGGGTCCAAAAATGAGCTCAAAAAGCATCCCCGCATGGAGTCGAAAGCGATGCGGCCCCTCAATCCTCGGGTCCAAATGCTGCCGCTGGTAAGGAGAAACGCAGATAAGTGCAGAACGATCCACTGCAAGCAGCTACCATAAGCATGCGGTGTTATGCGTGCAGGAAGTCTCGAGAACCCAGCACCCGGCCTTTGCACAAACATCTTCCACTGGCTTGGCCGCTTTCATCTTGCCCAGCCGGAAGGCAAAACTGCGACGGAAGCGACTGCTCCAGGCTCGTTATCCACGGGCATCGGTAGTTGGTACAGAGGACGCACTTTGTTTGCGATATTCTTCTGCAACTTGCTCTGAACTTGGAGCCACGCCAATCGCATTCATATTGCACACGAAGTTTCTGGTTCTTCGTCTGGCAATCCAACGCTGTGCAGTCTTGTAAATGCCCTGCCGCGAACCAGAAGGATCCTGCAGCGATGCTATGTCTTCCAAGCTTGTTTTGAGGTACAGCTCTTCTACATATCGTTTCTTGTCTTCTGCGTCTGCCTCTTCCATCCTTTCACGCGCAGCCTTCGCGCTGATATACTCGAGAGCCACCGCTGGGTCACCAGTAAGTACATAAATCGCCAATAAGACAAACACTTGACGGGGATTCAAACCCATGTTGGCTTCCCGCTGCTTCTCGGCTCTTCTCGTCCGTGACAACGAAGAAATCTTTCTTCGAAGACATGCAACCTTCCAAAGGAAATCACACGACAGAAAGTAGCAACAATGCACAACTGCTCCCTTTCTATGTCGTCCTACCTACCAAAAGAAACCTCCTGGCGGATCCGCTGCAGCTCCACTGCTGGATTTGCGGCAGCCATGTTTCAAACGCAAAACCGCCTCTGCTCTGAGAAAACGGATGTCGAGTAGCAGCTAGTGGCTGTGGAAAACTGCATGATGCAGCACAAGCAATCAATCGCATAGCCTGTCTGAACACCGCTGGCTTTTACTCTACAGGCACGACTTGGCCTCCTAGCACTTGCTGTGGGAATCAAGCCCCATAAAGCGGTCCCAAGCCCTGCGCCAGCAAGACACACTGCCCCGCCCCCCGGAGGGGTGGGTTCGACCAACAGGAAACAAACAGGATCAGCGGTCACGAGCACTACACTTCAAAAGCGGCTGCCTCTGACTTTGACGACTCCGCAGCGGTCACGAGCACTACACTTCAAAAGCGGCTGCCTCTGACTTTGACGACCCCGCCATCACCTGGGCACTCTCTCTCCCTCTCGCTCACACTCCCGCGCACACTCACTCTCACCCTCACTCTCACCCGCACTCGCACTCGCACTCTGACTCTCACTCTCGCTCTCACTGTCACTTTCAGTAATTCTCTCTCTCTCTCTCTTCCCGCCCCTCCCTCCCTCCCTCCCTCGCTCCCTCCCTCCCTCCCTTCCCTCCCTCCCTGTTCCCTCCTTTCCTCCTCCTTCCCTCCTTCCCTCCCTCCCTCCCGCGCTCCCCCAGAAGATACTCACAACCTGAACGTGTCAAACACTTGATACACCATTTTTTTCGAACTCTGCACTGCGGCTGGTGGCTGCGCTAACTCTCAATTTCTAGACAATGTTGCCTTTTTTGCATGGAAAGCACTAGCGAAATACAACACGGCAGATACGGACGGCCTCAACGTGTCAAACACTTCACACACCATTTTTTTCGAACTCTGCACTGCGGCTGGTTGCTGCGCGAACTCTCAATTTCTAGACAATATTGCATTTTTGCACGGAAAGTACTAGCGAAATACAACACGGCAGATGCGGACGGTCTGAATGTGTCAAACACTTCATACACCATTTTTTTCGAACTCTGCACTGTCCCTGGTGGCTGCGCCACTCTCAGTTTCTTGACAATCTTGCCTTTTTTGCATGGAAAGCACTAGCGGACAACGACACGGCAAATACGGACGGACTGAACGTGTCAAACACTTCATAGACCAGTTTTTTCGAACTCTGCCCGTCGCTGGTGGCCCCGCGAACTCTCACTTTCTTGACAAATATTGCATTTTTGCATGGAACATCATGGAAACCACTAGCGAAACACGATACGGCAGATACGGACGGCATCAACGTCTCAACCACTCATTCATTCCCTGACTCCCTCATTCCCTGATTCGCTCCCTCCCTCCCTCCCT